>JADRCD010216426.1:0-68148 GCA_019843815.1 Montemys delectorum
TTTCTCTCTCTCTCTCTCTTTTTCTCTCTCTCTCTGCCTGCTTCCTCTCTCTTTGTTTCTTTGGTCTCTGTCTCTATCTCTCTCTGTCACACATTTTGGGATATCCTCTGAAGCAGCTGCTTCTTTTCCATGGATCAAGAAGTCTTTCTCAAAAGCTCAAACGCAGTCAACATTTTGTTCCAAATACACAGCTCTCCAGCTTAAGTTTGGAAAGGAATCTTAGTATCTATATGAGCTTAGTCTCTTAGAGCTCTTCTTAGCAAGAATCTTTACTGGAAGACTCAGAGGTCACTGGACAGTGAGATGAAAACTCAGACTCAGAAAAGCATGTTATGCAACAGAAAAAGCCAGCCTAACCCACCCCACCCCCACCTCACTTTCTTTAGATAGGAAACTATAGTTTAAAAACAAAACAACAGCAACAAAAAGTTATTGGGACTGAGGGCTAGCTCAGTAATTAAGAGAACTTAGTGGTCCTCTAGCAATCCTAAGTTCAGTTCCCAGCACCCATATAAGCAAATCACAACCACCTACAACTCAAGCTCCTTGTAAAAACTATTTGGCCTTTTTGGAAGTTTTCCTTGAGAAATACACACACTAATCAGAGATACACAGCCAATTACTATCAATGCTCACAAGAAAAGGACTGCATTTCCTAGTTGTGATTATCTCCTACAACATACACACACATTCACACAAACTCTGTGTTACAAAGAAACCTTTAAGCCAGGAAAAAAGCTAGAAATCTTTGTGGGCATCCTAAAATGACCTATGACATTTCAGAATTAAGATTTAGCTCTGAGACTAGAAAGACATTTCAATGAGCAAGCATATTCGTTTCACAGCCATGGAGAGCTGAGATATGGAGGCCTCAGATGGTCTCCATCCATGTAAAGGCCCCTGTAGCCAGATGCTCCTGTAACCCCTGTGTTAGTGAAATGAGGGCTGACTTAAAGATCACTGAGGCTTGTCGGTCAGCAAGCCTAGCCAAAAATTGTGAGCTAAGGGTTTATTGATAGATCTTGACTGAAGAAAATGAAGAAGCTGGACTCCCAATATTCTCCTTCTGTCTCTGCACACATATGCATGGGTGTGTATCCTCTCTATATACCTATGTGTGCATACACATATACAGCATATCCATGCATACAGAATAAATATTATCTCTGAAACTAACAGTGGAGTGCCTTGTACAGAACATGATCTTCTGTGGGTTTCAGAAAGAATGAATACCCAAGTTGGACTTCCACAGATAAAGGGTCAAGATAGTGTTCCTTCATAGCTTGGTATGGGGTGAAAGACAACGAGTGCTATTTCCTCAGGAAG
Source organism: Montemys delectorum (assembly GCA_019843815.1). NCBI lineage: Eukaryota > Metazoa > Chordata > Mammalia > Rodentia > Muridae > Montemys > Montemys delectorum. The sequence goes on from JADRCD010216426.1 coordinate 1,327, forward strand.
ATCATTCCTCTGCTACTCAATTTCATTTAAATAATGAAATAACTACGATCTGCCAGAGTTTTGTTTTAAGCTTCAAATAAATTATTTAATTGATCCTCTAAAATGTTAATTTGCTAACTCCAAAAACAGTGATTCCAAATTTGGAATTCGTCCCCCATGTAAGAGCACAGACCCCCATACATGAGTTCTCCATTCTCATGAAGTGAATACATTGAGGCTTACCACCCCTAAACATAATTACACTGGGGATTATATTTTTGTGTATGCATTTGTATATGGACACACAATAGAGGTCGTGATAATCCTGAACTCTCCTTGGCTGAGAAAACTACACCAGACACCTAATGCCATGTATGTCTGCATTTTAGAGAAAATAGAGTCAGTGCAAGAGCAGTAAAAAGTGGGAGCCACCATCTTTTTCTGTGAAAACAACAACATTGACTCTCCCCTTTCTTCAGAAAAGAAGTAAACATACATCTGTTCTTCATAATGTACAGAACAGCCATTATTTCTCTTTATAGAAATCCGGGCTTGCTTTGAATTCAGAACACTGCCCATCAGTAAAATGCTATGTTCTTCCTTCTCCAAGGAAACACATACTGGTAGGTCTGTTTGCATTTAGGGCAGTGGAATAAAAACAATTTGTCTCTCAGCCCTCATAGTCCACACCCCCACTGCTTACACAATGCTGTGTTTTGTCGATTTTGCTGTGAAAGTACCCAGCAATTTTTTTAAGTACTGTAATTTGAAATTTTTTTCCATTTTTTTTTCCAGAAGACATCATCTAGTAGCCAATCAGACAAAAGAAACAAAAAGAATGACAAAGCCCTTTAATATGCAGATAAGAACCTTTCCAAGCGTTACATGATAAATGAATTTATCACAAGAAAGATTTCATTTTCTTTGTGTTCTCTGCAAAGTTTAGTAAGCCTTTGTAGAAACCTTTCCTCGCCATTCATTTCTCATGCATATAAAAAGAAAAAAAAATCAAAACCCATCTGAAATGTACCTTTTATCCTAAAGGATGGAGACATGATAACTACTGCAACCATTCTGAGTGCATTATAATATTGTCTCAGGATACCAATGTCAAGATTGTTTTGATGCAGGAACTTAACTCTTACCTCATTCCTTTGCCACAGAGTTTAAATTTAAACATAAATGTTCTTTCTTTGTCACGAAGGAGAAAAGTGTGCTTTCTATTGATTAAATCTTAGCATAAAGGTTCAAGTAAAAGATCGTGGAGGACAGTGAGGTACTGTGGGGAAAAAAGGCAGAAAAGAAGAGATCCGGCGCTTCCTCGGTAGTCTGAACAAAAGCAGAGAAAGATGAGCTTCTCGTCAATCTATTTGGTTCTAGAAAAGAGATGAGTGATAGGAAAGGCGGTGTGCTATATCTTAAAAACCAGACAGTATTGCACTCCCCTGGCATACAGAGGGCATTGAAACACTTGAAAGATACTCTTGGCACATACGGAAGGTCTCTAGCATCCAAACCAGCATGTAACTTGTGCAGCTGTCTTGTGTTTCCAGACAGGGTGCTTGTCGTTGTTTCTATTTTTGTTTTAGAAAGCATTTATTTTTCTTTCCTATCACATAACAGTTATCTCAAGACAGTTCAACTAGAATGATGCCTTCCAGATATAGGAATATGTGAACTCTATAGTAGACATATCCTTTATTAATCTCCACACTGATCACACATTCCATTATTCTCTGACCATGTTAAGCTTGGCAAAAATTCCATAGAGTTAGAATAGTTAACAGTAAATAGAACCAATTATGAAAACCATTGGAACTCAGGTGTTATATTCTCTTGTGGAATAGTTTCTTACAATTCCTAAATAATCCACTAAATTTGTCAGCATATAAGACCTAGTTGAATTCGAAGAAGCAGACACATACACTGGCATGAAGAATCTTTTCTCCATGTTTCTGTTGGAAATACACCCTCAATAGTAGTAATAGTAGTAGTAGCAGTAGTAGTAGTAGTAGTAGTAGTAGTAGTAGTACTAGTAGCAGTAGCAGCAACAATAGTAGTAGTAGGTTGAATCACTTAGAATTTCAAATGCTGAGCCACTTGACTTGTTAAAATAGAACTTTTGATGGTATAATATAATAGATTATTTGGGAATGTTAGACACCAGACATTGGAAGCTAAGTAATTTTATATAAGATATTTACTCATCAAAGAGTAACTTTGGTAAAGAAATCCCCAAGGAATTGATGATGAAGCTGAGTTTTCTTAGCAAGCACACTGGTTTCCCAATTAACTGTACATTTTGAATGCTTCCCTCCTCTGGTTTCCCTGATTTCCAGGATTAGTTACCATGGGTGTGAACTGTACCTTCTTTCTAGTCCCTTTTATAACACACACAATGAAATGAAAGTTCCACCTCCAGGCCTTTCCTTCCTCCTTCCCTTTCCTTCCTTCCCTTATTTCCTCTTTTCGTCCTTCCATCACTATCTACTTTTCTTTATTCCTTGAAATAATTCTTTATTGTATTGTCATCCTTTAGCAGTTTGTGTGTGTGTGTGTGTGTGTTCTTACAGAAAAACTCAGAGCCTTATATATGCAAGTTTAGCATATAGCACTTAAACTTCATACCTAGTACATTGATGTTTGTTTCTTCAAACCTCTTCTACCAAGACAACTTAGAGACATGAAAGTCTTGGATTCCCATGTGAATATGTTTGTATTCAGTCAGTCTTCCTCTACAAAAAGTCATAGTCCTTCAGGCTTTGAAAAATAAAATTTCCTCACCAGGAAAACTACTAGCCACACTAAACTCTCCACTTTCTTACTTTATCTGAGCAAAGAATGATTTGCTCCAAGCTCTCAGCATGTGACTTCAAATTCTTCCCCTTTTCTTTTCTTCTTTGTCTCTTTGCTGCTTGCTTGGCTTTTACTTGCTTGTTTCATTTGTCCATGAGCTTGGACTATGTAATTGCAGCTGTATCATTATCCTTTCAGCAACCCAACCAGAGCACTCAAGTCTGCTGTAACTCCTGTGATTTATTCCCATATCGTGTCTTATTCTCCCTCTACAAACCACATATTTATTTTCCTTATTGAGCACTAGCCATCTATTGGGCTACTCAAATTAGTATTTGCTGCCTTTTATCTTTTCCTTCCAGAAGATGCTACTGAATTTCAGATTATTACTTTGGCTTCTAAATGGATTTCTTCATCTCTATTCCATAAACTGTTGATGAACTAATTCAAATAGCTTTCCTACTTTATGAATCTGGCCCAAATATGAATAATTACTTGTCAAACAACATGCTTAAAAATGGAAGAAAAATGAAACTGGTGACAAAATACAGAACACCTCAGTTTGTGGGGAATGACAATGGGCTGAGGACCTAGCTATAGCACTCCTGGGCATATACCCTAAAGATGCTCCAATATATAACAAGGACACATTCTCCACTATATTCATAACAGCCTTATTTATAATAGCTAGAAGCTGGAAAGAAGTCAGATGTCCTTCAACAGAGGAATGGATACAGAAAATGTAGTACATTTACACAATGGAGTGCTGCTCAGCTATTAAAAACAATGACTGCACGAAGTTTCTGGGCAAATGAATGGTACTAGAAAATATCCTGAGTGACGTAGCCCAGTCACAAAAGAACACACATAGTTCACATTAGCAAGCACTAATATGTGGATATTTGCCTCAAAGTTTGGAATACTCAAGATAAAATTCACAGACCATATGAAGCTCAAGATGAAGGAAGATCAAAATGTGGATGCTTCAGTCCTTCCTAGAAGGGGAAGCAAAATACTCACAAGAGGTAGAGGTAGAGGGGTCTTGGGAGGAAGAGAGGAGGCAGAGGTGGAGAAAGGGGAACAGGATCAGGTATCGGAGGAGATATGGATGATATATAGAGGGTAAGGAATTTGAACAGAGTTGTGTAGGAATGGGAGATGGGGATCTGAGAGTAGCCACCAGCAAGTCCCACATGCCAGAAAAGAAAGAGGCTCCCAGAACTCAACAGAGATGACATTAGCTGAAATGCCCAATGAAGGGGAGGGAGATTCCTTAGAGACCATATCCAAAGGTTAGGTTTGTGGATGGGGCCAAGCACTCATCTCCAAATTCTTAACCTAGAATTGCTCCTGTCTAAAGAAAACACAAAGTATGGAGCAGAGACTGAAAGAAAGGCAATTTAGAGACTACCCCACCTGGAGATCCATCCCATATATTGACACCAAACCCAGACACTATTTTGGATGGCAGGAAGTGCTTATTGACAGAGCCTGTTATAGCTGTCTCCTGAGAGGCTCTGTCAGTGCCTTACAAGTACAGAGGCAGATGCTTGCAACCAACCATTGGACTAAGCATTAGGTCCCCAATGAAGGAGTTAGAGAAAGAACTGAAGGAGCTAAAGGGGTTTGCAAACCCAGAGGAAGAACAATATCGACCTACCAGACCCCCCAGAGCTCCCAGGGACTAAAACAACAAGCAAAGAGTACACATGGAGGGACACATCTGTAGCAGAGGATGGCATTGTCTGGCATCAATAGGAAGAGAAGCCCTTAGTCCTAGACTTCCCAGTGTAGGGGAAGGCTAGATTTCCCAGTGTAGGGGAACACCAGGGCTGTGAAGTGAGAGTGGGTAGGTGGGAGGAGGAGCACCCTAAAAGAAGCAGGGGGAGGGGAATGGGAGAGGGGTGTTCCAGAGGGGAAACTGAGAAAGGAAATATCATTTGAAATATAATACATAAAATGTCCAATAAAAAGTAATAAATTAAAAAAATACATTGGAAATGACATGTAACTCCTGGGATTATGGAAGGTGATCATCAGGGCTGGGCTGCACTGGGCTTAAGGATAGATGTATTGCATTTGTTAAAGTACTCTAGCTTTCTATTTGGTCTGTTAAGAATATGGCAGGGCTATATATAGTGTTAAGTAGGCCAAATGGCTTAGAACTAGAGAAACAATGCAAAGAATGACATTCCTTCATGTCTATCCATCAAAACACTGGATTACCTTTAGTAGTCAATAAAATCCTCACTATTTCCCTGAACTTTCCAATTTTCTCTGCAGCAACTCCTATAGTAATACATCCAACCTAAAAACATTTCTATATTTTTCCAATTCTTGGTTTTAATGCCTAAAATGCTCTGTAGCTATTCCAAATACTGTCTGCTATATTCAAGCACTCGATTAAAGTCACTTCCTTCTGAAGGCATTTCTGAAACAGGTAAACAAGACAAGCTGCAGACTCATTGGGACTATCCTACATTGTCTTGATGAAAACTCAAACTAGCAAACTAAATATATATCTGTATGCAGCACTCCTAAAAACTATAGTTTTGTTCTCTGTCTTACACTGTTGACATTTTGTACTTATACAGTTCTTTCTATAAAACTATACACATTATTTTTTTTTCAGATAGGCCATGAACTACCTCATTAATCTTTGGTGAAAACAACAACAGTGTCTTGTTCAAAACATGACTAAATAAGACTTTCCTAATTTAATAAATTATCCCAATTATATAATTAAACTATAGAATACTTGAGTATTGCCCCTAACCATGCTAAGGTAGTCTAAAATGAATGATAATTAATTGTTACTAATGTTCGCATACAAATCCCCAAAGCCCTACAGTCCCTCACAACAGTATTGAGGATCTCTAACTGATTACATGTATTCACAAATCTGTGCTCACTGCCACAGAATGTAACTTTCCATATATGGACAGCATAATCTAGGTATCTCAGTCTCAAGAAGTAACTATCACAGCTGAATTGTTCTTTTCTTCAGTTGCCACTGCAATACCTGGAGATCAGAAAGCCCAATCATAATATCAGTATTTTGTGTCATGAGAAGAAACCAGTTCACTACATTATGTTTAATTTAAGATGGGGTGGCAACAAGACCAAAAGCAAGGTCTTTAATTAGGTCCCATAATTGTAAAAGCATATCCCAGTTATTTCCACTCACTACCACAGGTAATACAGCCATCATTTTTTCAGTCCCAGCTGTACTAGTCCCACAGTTCTGACAGGTCACAGCTCCTGGGCCTATAAGATACAAAGAAGTACTAGTTGGTCAAGCTGCCTGCTAGATCAGTGTACTTTCTTTGGAAAAATGTTATGTTCGAGATTACTCTTATACATTCCTTTAGAATGTGTCTCCAGAAAAGAGGAATAAACTAAACTTTTGTTAATTCATTCTTTAATTATTAGTTTCTTTCTTTCCTCCCTCCCTTCCTTCTTTCTTTCAACTTGCATATGTGTATGATAAAGTGATCTTCCTCTTATAATCTCCATATTGTCTAAGATGAATGAATTTGTGCATTGATCACCTACCCTCTTACTCTCTTTGCCCTTCTTTGACTGATTGTTTCGGCTGTCTTCTTTGGTCATGAACTGTCTTTGGAGGGCACTTTCTTATCCAAAACAAGCCTCCATTAGACTCACAGTGGTCCCTTTAATAAAAGTATGCAGCCTTGAACTTCATTAGTGATCAGGTACAAGACGGTTACATGATTCTATGAGATGTTCTTTCCATTTGTGAATTTAAGTGATATGGAAAGCAAGGAATGGTCACTCAGTCCCTTATCCTGACCAGATAAGTTGTTAGTAATTATCAAATACCATAAACTAGTTAAAATCTTCTAAAGTCCTTGGAAATACAAGGACTTTATGCTTAGGTGGTCATAAGCCCAAATAGCTAAGCTCATAGTAATACTAACTAGGTCTAGTGAATATATTTTTATTAATAAACAATCCAACTCTGGGGGAAAATACCATAAACAACAACTCAGAAGAGCCAGAAAAGACTGAGAAAAATGCTTACTTATTTCATCATTCATAAATCACTAATGAAAAATTTCCACTGACCTCCATCTAGTCAAAAGTTTGAATCTGGCAAAAGACCAGGAACAATGAAGAAAGTAATCACTAGAAACCAACAAAAACACAAAATATATCTTAGAACTATCAGAGGATGTAACATACATATTTCAACTGTACCTTTATATTCAAAGAGTCAGCTGGAGACATGAACGCTGAACAGTAAGAGTCAGTAGGAATGAGCACTAGTGTATTCTAGCATAGAAGGGAACTGTAACTGGAAAAGGCTGAACTTTCAAACATATGTAACTGATTCTTGTCTTACAAGATAGAAATGCTAATTACCCTGGTTTGACCATTATTCATAGGAAAATGCATAAAATTATCAAGATGTATGTTGTAAGTATGTAGAAATATGATATATCAAAATCATATTTTTAAAATTTTGAAAGATCCAAACAGAACACACAAATATATATGAATAAATAAAACTTTAAAAATAGAAGAAGAAAAGAAGAGCCACCAACCAGGATGAGGTGATTGTTCACAGGAACTGCATTGTCCTGTTGACTAACAAGATTTTTTTTTCCTATTATTTTGCAAATTGACCTATTGACCTATTCAGGTCATTTATTTATTTGTCATGGGGATGTTTGGTAGGTGTGTCTTTTGTAATCTTTTCTGTTCTGTATATTATCTCTTCATTCTGCAGTTTATTTCTTTTGTGTGCAGAAATATGTTCATTGTCATAAATAGAAGAGAAAAATATCAATCTGATAGATAATTCTGGTTTCCAGAAGGTGGAAGAGAGCACAAGGGAAGCCTCAGAGATGCTGCATTAGGAGTACCAGAACCCAGGAAATTTTAAACTTGGACTTTGTGGTACAATTCGGAGACTATAGTTCATGATAATATGTTATATATTTATAAGGATCTGTAAAAGAGAGGCTCAAAATGTCCTATCATAAGGAATTATAAAAGAGAGGAATACTTGTCATGGTCATTGTATGCTCTTTGAAGACAGTAAAATAACTACATGGCTATGAATATTATTCGTAAAAGAATAAAGACCCAATTTATTATTTTCTAAATAAAATGTACATTAAATGTAGAAACACTATAATTCTAACAAACTGCAACATAAAAAGCCATCCCTAAGAAGGTAGAAGTAATTATATTGATAAAAAGTCATTAGAATTCCAGAAAAGGTAAATGGGCAACTATTTTCATCATTGTTGTATTGCTGTAAAGAGATACCATGGCTAGAGCAAATCTTATAAAGAAAGCATTTTACTGGGTCTGCCATACAATTTCAGAAGTTTAGTCCACTGTCATTATGGCAGAGAAAATGGCAGCACACAGACAGAAATGGTGCTGGAGAAGTAGCTGAAAGTTCTACATCTAGATCCACAGGAAGCAGGGGGAGAGATTCTGGGCTTCAAATGAAACTCTGTGCTTTTGAAACCTCAAAGCCTAAGAATTTAATGAGTTCATTGTTTTTAATAGCTGAGTACTCCATTGTGTAAATGTACCACATTTTCTGTATCCATTCCTTTGTTGAAGGACATCTGAGTTCTTTCCAGCTTCTAGCTATTTTAAATAAGGATGCTATGAACATACTGGAGCATGTGTCCTTGTTATATGTTGGAGCATCTTTTGGGTATATGCCCAAGAGTGATACAGCTGGGTCCTGAGCAGTTTTCTGAGGGACCAAGAGACTGATTTCCAGAGTAGTTGTTCCAGCTTGCAATCCCAACAACAACAGATGAGTGTTCCTTTTTCTCCTCACCAGCATCTGCTGTCACCTGAGTTTTTGATCTTAGACATTCTGACTGGTGTGAGATAGAAGCTCAGGGTTGTTTTGATTTGCATTTCCCTGATGACTAGGGATGTTGAACATTTCTTTAGGTGCTCCTTGGCCATTCAGTATTCCTCAGTTGAGAATTCTCTGTTTAGCTTCTATCCCATTTTTTATGACGGTTAAATGATTCTCTGGAGTCTAACTTCTTGAGTTCTTTGTACATATTGAATGTTAGCCCTCTAGGATTGGTAAAGATCTTTTCCAAATCTGTTGACTGCCGTTTTCTCCTATTGACAGTGTCCTTTGCCTTAAAGAAGCTTTGCAATTTTATGAGGTGCCATTTGTTGATTCTTGATCTCAGAGCTTAAGTCATTGTTTTTCTGCTCAGGAAATTTTCCCCTGTGCCCATGAGCTCGAGGCTCTTCCCCACTTTCTTTTCTCTTAGTTTCAGTGCATTTGGTTTTATTGTGGAAGTTCTTGATCCACTTGGACTTGAGCCTTGTACAAGGAGAAAAGAATGGGTCAGTTTGCATTTTTCTACATGCTGACCTCCATTTGAACCTGCAACATTTGTTGAAAATGCTGTCTTTTTTCCACTGAATGGTTTTAGCTCCTTTGTCAAAATTCAAGTGACCATCAATTGGCTAAAATTTTAGAAGCTGTGTTAGGCTTCCCATATATTCTCTATTATTCAGTCGTTCTTGGGTTTCTGATGGAGTTTAAAAACTACATAGTCTCCTAGCCAGCCCAGTCCTTTTTACTTTTGGGAAAATTGTTTTCAGATGGCATCCAATTTAAGCCAAGACATAGCCAGGTGCAAAGTTTTTGTCTTTTAAGATAGAAGACAGTGTTCAATTTTATTGACAAAGATGTTGGACTAGGTGTCAGATATACCTTATACTAGATAATTTACAATGTATGAAATAGTACTGTTCAATTTATATTTTGAGACAAAGTTTGTTTGTTTTTTTAATTGAACAGAAGGGTGAAATGCTGCTGAAATTCTCTGTCCAATCATATTAGGGTAGTGACAGGCCTGTGATTGGACAGGAATAGAGAGGAGCGAGAGTTGGAGGAGGAGAAAGGTCAGGAGCAGGAGGAGAGAGGTCGTCATCATGGAGGCAGACAAAGAGGACGAGTCAGATCCCACGAGGTTATACAACCAAGCAAAGGTTTTTACAAAATAGATTAATTGGGTTAGAATATTGTCTTTATTATTTGGTTCTGAAATTATTGTATTGGCATCTTGTAAATTGTGATCTTATTATTATATAAATCTGATTGGCTATTAAGGCCTTAAGAGTCATGCTTTACTTACCTGGTCTTAGGTGCTATTTAGATGAATGATTGTGGGGATGAGTAAAGAGTTGCATGTGAGTAAGATGTTTTGAATTCCTGGGAGAGAATAACAAGAGGCTGCGGGGACATAGTGATGCCAGTCAATACAGGCTCAAGAACATGGCCCAGCAGGAATGCAGGTTTGTGGGCTGGATTTATTTTTTATAATTCCCATTACAGAGGGGAAATGAAGAAGGGGGATAACATTTGAAATATAAATAAATAAAATAACCAATAGAAAACAAAACCCAAGTAACCTGACTCTACCGACTCTGCCTCTAATCCAGTTTTCAGAAGTATACAGTAGCACAAAGATCATTTTTGTTCACGTCTCTAACGCCAGGCTTTCCTGGTGGACCACATTTGCCCTCCTCCAGGACAGTCCTGATTCCTCTGATCTGGCTGGCCTATAACTCATAATTCTCTTCTGCATTCCATCTGTACTCCTAGTTTTCTCAATATTATTTTATTGTTTTGTGTTATATTTGCTCATAGCCTTGAAGCTCATTAACAGCAACCTTTTTCTGAACATTCATGAGTACCTTTTCTTCAGCATCCAAAAGGAAAGTCAACAACTAACTGTGAGGTCTTCTATTCTTTCCTTGTAGTTAGCTGCTTCTTCTCTGTGGAACCCCCATTGTACCATTGTATGAAATAGAAGTCAATACTGAGTGTGGTATGCAAAACAGAAGAATATACTTTAAGATTCTCAGCTTTGTGACTGGAGAGATGGCTCAGCAACTGCTCAGTTCCCATCATCCACGTAGTAGCTGACAAACGACTGCAACATCAGCTCCAGAGGATCTGATGCCTGTTTCTGGTATCCACAGGCACTGTATTCGTGTGGTTCACAGACATACATACAGGCAGGCAAAATGATTTATATATGTGAAATAAAAATAAATACGTGTTCTTTTTTTTTTATAGATATTTTCTTTATTTACATGTAAATTCTTCCTTTCCCAGTTTCCCCTCCAAAAAACAAACAAACAAACAAACACAACAAGAACAAACCCCTGTTGCCTCCTCCCTCCCTATGCCTACCACCCCACCCTCTCCCACATATTGGCCCTGGCATTCCCTATACTGGGGCACAAAACCTTCACAAGACCGAGGTCCTTTCCTCCTATTGATGATCGAATTTGCAATCCTGTACTATACACATGCTGCCAAAACAATCAGTCCCACCATGTATAGTCCTTGATTGGTGGTTGAGTCCCTGGGAGCTCTGAGGGTACTAGTTAGTTCATATTGTTGTTCATCCTAAGGGGCTGCAAACCCTTCAGCTCCATAGATCTTTTCTCTAACTCCTTCATTGGGGACCATGTACTCAGTTCAATGAATGGCTGTGAGCCTCTATATCTGTATTAGTCAGGTATTGTCAGAGCCTCTCAGGAGATAGCTATATTTAGCCTGGCTTGTCCTTCCTTCAGTCTCTGCTCCATAGTTAATCTCTGCCACTCCTTCCTTGGTTATTTGGTCCCCCTTTTTAAGAAGGAATGAAACAGATGATGCTGGCTCAACTGGCGGTCAACATGTAGAAAAATGCAAATCGACCCATTCCTTTCTCCTTGTACAAATACGTGTTCTTTTAAGACCTACAGATTTACTTTTAAGGAAAAAATAGCATTACCACTCGGACAAGAGCAAACCATGTGCCCAGGATATGCTGCATCGCCTTTTTATGGCAAATGTTTCTTTGACCTGAGAGAAAATCATCTAGTTACTTTTATTGGCATATTGCCATTAAATATGGCAATGTTGCCTGTAATACGTGGAGAAGATGAAGTAGCACTTGTGCATGCCCATGGGTGTCCCTTGTGGACTTCCAGCTTCTCTCCAGCTCTACACTATGAAAATAGTCTCTTAGTTGAACAACTAAACATAGTATCCAAATATTTGCTCTGTCTTTTCCTATACTTTGATTGGAACTAGTCCTAAGAAAAGTGTCAGTGATGGACAAGAGAATCTATCCTTCCGGAACAGAACTCTAAATGGCAGCTCCTGCCATGCCTCCACCCTGCTCAATCTTGAGGAGCCAACCTCTGTCATTGCTTTTGCTTCATTCTCATGCTCAGCCTAAAGAGCACTGTTTACCTGATCCCTACACTCCAAGAGAAATTTCCAGACCTTCCTTAAGCACCTGGAGAAGGATTTTCTCTTCTTCAATGACATTCTGAAATTTCTCCAAATAGAAGTTCGGAGTAACACTTATTATACCTTCTCCACCTTAAGCAGTGGTACGTTTTTATCATACTACCTATAAAACCTTGGCTTTGTTGAGTTATTTTGTTGTTGTTGTTGTTGTTCAGAGCTCTCATATCCAGAATTCAGCAGCGAAATGTCTCAACCTTGGCACTGAGGACCTTTTAGGACAGATTCTTCTATGTGAGGGGCTTTTCCTTGCATCTTTGAGTGCCTTATACCACCTTTCTTCCAATAAAAAGTAATATGCTTCCCACCTCATTCAAGACGTTCATGAATTGTCAATAATCGGCTCATGACACGGATCAGCTGGTAAACGTGCTTGCTGCATTAGCCTGACATCTTCAATTCAATTCCCAGAACCCATGGTAGAAGAAAGCACTGACTCCAAAAAGTTGTGTTTTGACCTCCACAATTCTTGCCCTGGCAGACAAACACTTCACCCCACCCCATTCACATCATATACACAAAATAATAATAAATAGATTAAAGAATTATCAAGGCCTTCCTCTAGGCAAATGTTCCTATGCTTGGAAACCCTTTGCCTAATTCATGTTTGAACAAATGGAATTTGTAGGAACTGTTAACATATACATAACTCCAAATATAAAGTACATTAATTTTTATGTATGACCAGAAATGTCAGGAAATGACATAGCATTTCATCCCAAAAGAAATGTGTTACACAGGAAATGGGCTAAGACAAAAAAGTGACAGTTTGGGAGCCTGTGACAACAAAAAGAAAGACTCCTTGTAGCAAGCATAGATGCAATCTCTTTTCCAGTCTAGCTACTGAGTAGCAGAGACAGGCTTTCAACCTTAGTGTTTAAGCTTTATCCAGAACACCATGTGCATTTCCCTATAGGAATATAGAGTTTAGCACTATGAAAGCATTCAGTAAATGGGGCTGGACCATGCCTCAATGTTCACAGCTAAAATGCAAACAGGGTTTATTGTTTCATCATGTGAACAATAACTATATTTCCGCAAAATAGATCACTAGCCTCCTGGAGACCTGAGAGAAATGAATGAACTCTCAATTTTTAATGGATTGAAATGAGGATGTCCTCTCTTTTCATATGTGGATGTGATCACCAAAATTTGGGTGACAGATACATATTCTAATGGACTGAGTTTTTAGGGCAGGTCAGAATATATTTCTGAACGGCAATGAACATGTGAGCATCATAATGGAAATGCAGAAATCATAAATAGCAAAGCCAGTGCCAGCACAGCAGCAGTACAAAAGATCAGCCAAGAAGCATGACTGGGTGTTAAAAATAAAATAGGTTCTGAAGAGACACACTGAATATAGGCATCTTTTGTTTTGTTTTTTTAAAGCCACTGTAACAAATGATGGTAATAGCAACCTTGGCAGGCTGTTCAAAGCTGGGTATCTCAAAACAGTGATTCTGTCTCCTCTAGAAAAAAAATAAGATTAAAATGAAACCAAGGTATTTATTTCCCCCTTTTTTAAACACAGCAGGGTTCATTTACAGAAAATAAGTCTAAGGACGCTCTTCTTGAGAGAACGACTCATGGTGCTGAGGAATGACTGTCACTGTTAGCCACAGGATGGATTCATGAAGTGTCAAACCATGTCTGACGAATCTGCCCCTGCCTTCCAACTGCTAAGCAATAAACCCTTTACTCCGTAAGATTTTTAAAGTAATATTACATGGAAAGGAAAAGCCTGAGCAATCCTTTCTCACCTTACCCTTGACTGACATTCAAGTCAGGGAAGAAAGTGATGGACCCCAAATACAGTTCAGTGGTAAGGAGCAAGATGTAGGAAGTCATCACCCGGACAATTTGTTCTATCCAGCACGTCTGTTTTGTCAATAGTTCACATTATGTTTAAATAACTTTGTGCATACAAATAGCAGAAGGAGACCACAAACCTAAGATGCAAGTATATACTTATAAACTATGTTTGAGGATCAGAAAGCAAGGCCAAAAGAGCCTATGCCTTTGAGGTGCTCAATCAATGATGGCTTTCAAGAGAAATGTTTAATTGTTAAAGTGTGTGCAATGGGCATTTAAAAGCAGAATAGACCTTATCAGCCTGAGAGAAAATTAGATTTAACAGCACTTGAATCCAGAGGGGTGAGTTCAAGGGCATCAGTGGGCTGAAACTGTACCATGGAGCAAGCAACCCAGTCTTCCTGTCTTGCTTTTGTCTCTTCTGAAATGTTTCAATACTATTTTTTCAAAGATTTTTAGTATATTTAAGCAAAATAGTTTACCTTGTATATGAATAAGCAATGGGCTTATTATTACAATGACTTCCAGAGCAATGTACTTTAAATGACTAGACAAAGGAAAAACACAATCACCAAATCTTTAAAAAGTGTTTTCTGTTGACTCCGGGACTGAGGGTGAACTGCTTGTCTTCTTTGGATTTTTCTGCATATTCCACACTTCCTATAATAAGCATATGTTATTTTATAATCAGTAAAACATCAGCATTTAAGACATATTTTAAATTTAAATTTATTGAATGAATTATTTGGCAGGATAACAAATGTTAATATAACTGGCATAATGAAGTGGCTTTTGAATGTACAAATCTATGATTATGTTGAACACTGAAATTGTGCCAAACATGTCCTAGGTCACATATAGAAATAGACAAGCATTTTCTTGGTTCTTGAGAAATTAGCTTGTGAATAAATATACTCTTTGATTCAATTTCTCTCAACTAAAGATGTATAAGTGAAGAGCTGTGTAGATGGGTGATGGAAAGCATCCTGGAGACTCTCCATCCAGGGCTCAAGGACTATGAACTCAAGTTCAGTTCATACTGCAGCTCTACTCAGCAATGTCTCACAAATTGTTGACTGTTTGATGGGCATTTTCTGGGTACTGTAACTGTAAGTATGCACAAATGAAAACTGTGTTGTTTTAAATATGGTTGCTAACTACCTGCCTCTGATTCTTTGCCTTCCTGTGGGGAAAGATTAAAGGAGAATACACCATGTCCAGTATCAAGGACAGAAAGCCTTTCTTCACTGGGTTGTTCCACTTGCACGTAAACATAAGAGATCTGAAAGAGTAATGATAATATTGCCTTGATTCTAGAACATTCCCCAATTGACACATTTTTAGCTTCCCACTGGTAAGAATTGGGCACTCTTACTATCTTTAGTTCTTCCAGTGTCTTTCTTTTTTGATTCCTCTCCAGAAACTGACTTTGTGATCAGGCCCTCAGATAGCATATGCTATGCCTTTGTTCACCTGGTTGAGTAGTGCTTCTCTAAAGGGATGGAGTAAATACAGCTGTGTTTTCTGAGTCATTAAAGCTAGTTATAAATTAACTTACAAATAAATGTGTTGAATAGTTTAAGCAGGCTATAGGGAGTGTGTTTTCACTGCTCACTCACAGATCTCCTTCCTACATGGCACAACACCATGTCCCCAGTGTCATCCCATTCCCCAGTGACTGCAAGGTCAATCAGTGGTGAATCCTCAGCTCCTATTTCATGCTGTACTAACAGCAATACAATGGCAGAGTTTAGCACTCTTAACTCTTTGAAGAACTATCTTTACAACACAGGCTCTTTGTTTTTGTTTATTTTAGTTTAGTTTTTCTTCTTGTTTGTTTCTATTTGTACCAAGACATTTTAACACTCAAATGGGTTTATACTTTGAGTTTTAAATATATTGTGATTTTTTTTTTAAAAAAGCTAAAACAGTGCCTTCATTGAACCCATCTAGTGTTATGGGTTTAAATTAGCAGTATCCTGACATAGTACCTACAATTAAGTCCACACCCAAGAGCTCCTTCTGTCTCCAGTCATCTAAACTCAAGTCTGAAAGCTAACACAACAAATGAGATCCTAATCACTTCTCCCTGGGTTATGTTCCTCTAATTGTTCTGATTATTGTAGCCCAAGTCTTGAAGTTACTTAACATTCTTTCTCTCTTTCATAGCCCACATCCACAGGCATTCTCACTGGTATCCCCTAAACAGTGAAGGAATTCCACAATGCCTCATCACTTCTAACATCCACACTCAGTCCATACAACCACCATCTTTCACCCTGTTCCAATTGCTCCTAATTAGTGACTCACCCTCTGTTACAGGTCCCTTTCAGGTTGGCTTCCTCATGAGTCAGTATGGTTTTTATACACTTGCCAACTTGAAATCACAGTGTTAGAACACAGAAGGGAGAGAAAAAGCCTGTGTCTCACACAAGTTTGCCCACTGCACCACTGTGTCACTGTTCTTTTATTTTATTAGATGTTTTATTTACATTGCAAATTTTATCGCCTCCTAAAACTCCCCTATCTCATCCCCACTCTCTCTGCTCACTAACCTCCCATGCTCACACTGCTCTGTCCTGGCATTACCCTACACTGAGGCATCAAGCCTTCACAAGACCAAGCACCTCTCCTCTCACTGATGTCCAACAAGGCCATCCTCTGCTACCTATGCGGCTGCAGCCATGGGTCCCTCCATGTGTACTCTTTGGTTGGTAGTTTAGACTCTGGGAGCTCTGGGGGTACTGGTTGGTTCATATTGTTGTTCCTCCTATGGGACTACAAACCCTTTCATCTCCTTGTGTTCTTTCTCTAGCTCCTCCATTGGGGACTTTGTGCTCAGTCCAATGGATGGCTGTGAGCATCAACTTCTGTATTAGTCAGGCACTGGCAAAGCCTCTCAGGAGACAGCTATATCAGGCTCCTGTCAGTAAGCACTTGTTGGCATCCACAACAATGTCTGGGTTTGGTAACTGAATATGAAATGGATCCCTAGATGGGACCGTCACTGGATGGCCTTTCCTTCAGTTTCTGCCCCACATTCTGTCTCTGTATTTCCTACTGTGGGTATTTTGATCCCCCTTCTAAAAAGGACTGTTGTCTTCCTTCTTCTTGAGTTTCATGTGGTTTGTGAATTGTATCTTGGGTGTTCTGAACTTCTGGGCTAATATCCACTTATCAGTGAGTGCATGCCATGTGTGTTCTTTTGTGATTGGGTTACCTCACTCAGGATGATATTTTCTAGTTCCATCCATTTGCCTAAGAACTTCATGAATGCATGGTTTTTAATAGCTGAGTAGTACTCCATTGTGTAGATGTACCACATTTTCTATATCCATTCCTCTGTTCAAGGACATCTGGGTTCTTTACAGCTTCTTGCTATTATAAATAAGGCTGCTATGAACATATTATCACTGTTCTTACCTCAATAGCAGCACCTTTTCCAACACACAGGCACAAATACTCACACCCATATGTACATGTGTATGTATGCACACACATAGTTACACATGGAAAAAAAGAGAGAGGGAAGGAGAGGTACAGACATAGACATAAAGATACATGTAAACACAAAGAGACGAAGAAATAGAGAGACAGAGACAAAGACTGTTCTAGACTGTTAGAGAAATGAGAAATGTTTCCCCTAGAAAGCTCCCTTAGCTATCCATCTGTTTTCATATTATAAGTACATTCTTATGTGCCTAGCTGACTTCCATTTTGAAAACTTCCACCATGGTTTTGCTTCTCAACTATATTATTCAGTTACACAAAACATCTTTTACATATAAACATAACATGACAATTAGTATGTTTCCAATACATAATATTTGATAATTAATGATTACATATTAAACCACTGAAAATAATACATTTACAATGTGTGAGTGAAGATGTTGCAATTATCAATAATAGTATAGATTTCCACTGACTTCTATCTGAACATTTAAGACTCAAAGAAGGAAGCTGAGTTCAACGTTGATGGAACAGTCAGCCATTTCCTCTACAGAAGGCTAAGTGACATAGTGACATGAAGCGTACAAGAGCAAGAAAAACAATGTAGTAACAATTTTTATTTGGCAAGTTCATGACATGAACTTTTTATTCTCCAACACAGCCAGCTCAAGTGACTATAAAAATAATCTCTGAAGAGATATATGATCTAAGTAGTACAAATCAGAGAGATTGAGTTAAGTTTAAAAGTACATTTATGAACTATGCCTATGTGGAAAACTTGAGGCTCATTGTTAACAGTGCCCCATTCTGCAAGCCTTTATAGTTATGCATGCTCATGTGACTAGTTCCCATTAATGTTATGGGAGAATTACTCTGCCATGGTAGTCATGCGTGAGAAAAGAAAGCCACACAATTCTAGCTGCCAATGCTGCCAAGTCACCCTACAAAAGACGCCAACCTCAGAGAGTACACCAGTCTGATTATACATCCTATATAAAGGACAAATAATGTGATTTTCAAAGTCACTGACTTGAGGGTGTTGTTTGTGATGAAATGTAGAGGAAACTTACTTAACTCTTTCCATACAGATAAACATTCATGTAAAGCAAGATGTATAAGGGATGATACAGGGTGAGAAAGGAAAGACATTAGAACATTCAAAAAGCATCATAAACTATGAGATGAGTAATTTTAATAAAATCCAAAACGTCATCTATAGTAAAACCTGTATGAAGGGGAAAAAATGCCTCTCCATTGTATGATGTAATAGATCATAGTAAAAAGAGGCCCCAATGAAAGGAGAGCAATTGAAAATAAAAGCACATGAGTTCATTTTTCTTTTCTTTTCCTTTCTTGCCATCTCTCACACTCTAGCTCTTGACAGGGTTTTTTTTTTTGCTCTGGAGGCTATTCTATCCTTAAACTCATCCACCATGCAGTATAGTCTCAGGTGACCTAAAATGTGGGATCCTTGTACCTCAGCCTCCTGCATGCTAGGATAATATCCATGTGCCCTGAGACCTGTTATTCTTCATGAGAGTGGCTGTGTCTATTTAGGGTGAGGTATGCCCACCAGTGATTGACATACTGATCCTTCCTCAGGCGTATGGATGTTGATAATATTTTCTAAGTTTTTTAAAAATTACTTAATCTTTTTTTTTTTTAACACTCCAGATTTTACTCCCTTCCTGGTCCATACCTCCTCCCCACCCCCATCTCCATGAGGATATCCCCACCCCAGACCTCTCCACTTCCTAGGTCCTCCAGTCTCTTGAGGGTTAGGTGCATCTTCTCCGACGGAACCCAGCCCCTGTAGTCCTCTGCTGTATATGTGTTGGGGGCCTCATATCAGCAGCTGTATGCTGCTTGGTTGGTGGTCTAGTGTTTGAGAGATCTCGGAGGTCCAGGTTAATTGAGACTGCTGGTCCTCCTACAGGGTTACCCTCCTCTTCAGCTTCTTCCAGCTTTTCCCTAATTCAACCTCAGAGGTCAGCAGCTTCTGTCCATTGGATGGGTGTAAATATCTGCCTCTGACTCTTTCAACTGCTTGTTCAGTATTTCAGAGAGCAGTCTTTTTGTGTGTATGAGTATTCCCATAGCCTTTGCAGTAGTGTCAGGTCTTGGGGCATCCATCCCCTTGAGCTACATGTCTTAAACCTTCTCTAGACTCTACACTACAAAGGAACACCAGAACTTCTAGATGCACAGCATTTCAAATACAGGTTGTAGGAAATGAGGGTGCTGATTTAGGTGAGTTATCCACCTGAAGTTTTTTTTACAGCAATAATACCAATATTCTATTATTCTTTCTTTGCCTTTCATCAGTAAGAATACATTGTGTTCTTTGATTGATTGACTGATTGACTCACTGAGTTTTGGATTTTTCTTCTAAAGGTTCTGTGGTGACCAATCTTGCTTCATAAAGATGATATGGGTTTTTCTTTCCTGTCTGGTGTTAAAATTTTTCTACTTATTCTCAATTTACAACAGTTTGGTTGTAATACATTTGTCAATTTCTTTACATTTTTCGTGCTAGTCTATGCTTACAGTGTTCTTTTGTCTGTGGTTTGATCTTTTTCATCTATTTTAGAGATTTATTAGTCATTATCTTTTCAAATATTGGTCCTGTTGCACTTGCCAGCTCATATCTTACGATGATCTAGTGACACATAAATGAAATTGTCTATATTTTTGTGCTTTATTTGTTCATCCTTTTATTTTTCTTGTCTCTGTGTGTCTTAGAACGTGTATTCATGTCTGCAGATTCAGTCGTTTTCTTCATTCACGCCTATTAATTGTTCAAGTTAATTTAAAGTATTAAGTATTTTAGTACTTATTTATTTTATAGGCTACAATTATTTAATGAATTCCCCTTTTCTCTTTTATGTCATTTTTCCTTATTTAATCAATCTATTTATACTACAGTCTTTATCAACTGAATATCTGTTTTCTCCTGTTGATATAATTTTTTCTAAATTATTGAGCATACTGTTTTGCTAATTAACATGAGTTAACTTTTAAGTTGTGTGCCAGATAGAATATGTATGATAAACTGAATTTATATTTTACATGAAGGTTGTGAGATGGATCAGTTGGTAAAGTCACTTCTTATAGGTCTTAGATTATCAGCATCCACATGGCAGAAAGTAAAAGTAGAATTTACTCCAACAAGTTCTCCTAATATCTCTACCATGCACCATGGGACACATGCACTTGCATACATTATATAAAGACACAAATCAATGCATGAATCTAAATTTTTCTAACTGATGGAAATTTCCCCGAGAAAGTGTTTACCATTTCTTGTATTGGCATGGTGAGTGGAGGGGTTGATCTTCACACTCTGTCAGAGATTCAGCATAGCCAAAGCTAGAATTTTAAAAAGTCATTCAACCTCATTTTCCAATGAGATTTTTCCGTATTTGATATATGCTCCTGTCTCTCAAATGAGGCTTCATCCCCTAAGCAGTATGAAATCAACAAAGACTTAATCCTAGTACCTGAGTTTCCCAAGTCCTACATCATTTGTCCCACTATTTAGCAAGTATTCACATAAAAACATATCCTAAGTTTGAGGTACTCTGTCTTCCAGCTATTCACTCTGCCCCTCATGGCCATTGTCCTTAAACTACCTTCTGTTTTCCCCGTTGACCTTTGCCCCATGACAAGAATGGCCTCATTCATACTCAGATGTGGCCGAAGCGCTAGGTAGAAAATATCTGGAGAGCTCATTTCATCAGGGAGAGATCTTTATCTTAAAAGCTGTTGAAGATCATATACATATTTTTAAAAATGTAAGTTTTATTTTTTCTCTAGTTGATATAATAAGATTTGTATAGCTTGTCAGTACCTATGATATTCTAGAAAGTAGAATTTCATTAGGGATTTAGGCTTTTTAATTGATTATAAATATAGAACATTATATTTAGGATTGTTATGCTTTAAGTCTATTGAACTTACTTTTAAATACTAATTATGTTATGTAAAATGTTAGAAATTATTGCCTGTTCTGTGTCCTCTATAATACTTTTTGATTAGCATATCATTTACAAATTCAGTCAATGAATTAACTAAGGCTAAAATATTCTGATTAGGGCTAACTATAATTGTTTCTGGCAAAATAATAGAAAATGTGCTTGAATTAATAATTTTATCAATGAATGTTAAGGAAAAATAGATGTTAGATCCTTCTTCATTATTTTATTGTAATTTTCCTATCTATAAGAGGGATTGTCACTGGGTATCATAGGAAAAAAATCTGGTCTCAATCAATGAATTTGTTTTAATTCACTCGTCATAGAGAAGTTTTGTTTAATTTCCCTAAAGTAGCATCTGTAGTAATAGTTGCTTAAAAGTTAATAATATGTTAAATTTATAACTAATACTTAGTAGTATAGAAATGATAATATGCTTGTTCTGTTTCAACTACTGTTTCTGTGATAAAATATTCTAACAATATTAAAATAACGGGAAAATGTGTGTTTAACTTACAATCCCAGGCTACTTTATATCATAGGGAAGTCAAGGCAGCAGGAAGGTAAAAAGGCTAGTCATAACACATCCACAGTCAAGAGTAGAGAGAAATAAGGACATGCATGCTTGCTAGCTTATTTGATCTCACCTTGATTTCCCCATTCTCATACGGTTCAGGATATCCTGACTAAAAAATAGTACTACCCACAGTAGTCTCAAGACTGTCATATCAAAAGCTTAGTTAAGACAAATCCCCACAGAAATGCTAATAGACTAACTCCATGTAAATCGTCCTTTACTGAGACCCTTTTAAGAAGTGCCATGTTGAAGTTTAAAGCTGTCAAAATATTGTTCAAATTTTCAAACAATCCAAACTAAATAGATAAAGCCTCCATCTTAAGTTTGAAATATAAATCATTGGAAAAAAAATACAGGTTGCATCTCTAAAGCACAGTATAGTATAATGTATAGTAGTAATAATCCAGATATAAGAAGGTGCAATGAAAGAGTTTTGCTCCCTGTATGTACTCCATGGCAGACGTTGAGAAGAATGGTCATCTCCAATATCATGGAGTGTTCAAAACTTTACAAAAGAGCCTCTCACAGGGATTCCTCTGCCATGTGTTCCCTGGCTTCAGTGGCTCTCTGAAATTTCAGAGAAGAAAGCCCACACGTTATTATTTCTTTTATGCCTCTAAAGCTGCATACATGGATGACCCTGCCAAGTTTAGCTGCCAGCTTGGGATGGACTCTTACCCCTTAGAATCTCCTATGCAGCAATGTTGATGTTTTCTAGAAGCTGAAAATTTCTCTAGCTCTCTGTCACAAATTGGAAACTGGGCTTAGTGGGCTCTTACCTGGAAAGTACTTTTCGTATCTTTATAATTTTTCTTTAATGGTGCTAATCTTCTTAGCAGTATAGCCTTTCTTTCAGCATATGGTTTGACTGTAGCATTAAGCCTCAGGCTGCCCTTTTTCTCTCTACACTGCACATTTTATATTCCATTCTGCTGCAGTTTCTCATTTTCATCATAGACCTTCATGAAGGAAATTAATAATATCTATAATGCAGACTCAACATTATAAAGTCTTGAAGTTTCCTCTACCAAAGAAATTAGTCCATTACTTTTAAATTTTGCCCCAGGCAAATTCTTAGGACATGCGCAGAAAGCAGCCAGATCATTTGACAAAATGTCACAGAAATAGGGATTAGCTTACTTGCTCTTAAAGTACTTGCTTCTTCTGAAATTTCTTCAACTGGTCCTCTATAATACACATTACTGCCAGCACTACTGTCATCCCAGATTCTATTGCAATAGCCAATCAAATTCTTCTTATAGCATTCAAAAACTTTTCTAGTCTAAAGTTCCAAATTGTCTGCATTCCTCAAAATATACAAGGTCAGGTTCTTCATCCCAACATCTGACTTTTAGTAGCAACTTATGTATTAGTAACTTTTCTTTTGCTGTGATAAAACACTATAAACAAATAATGGAAGGAAGAGTTTCTTTTCCTTACAGTTTCAAAGAGTCAATAATGGGGTGGGTATCTGGACAAATATGCTGAGAGACCATATCTTTATCCACAAGAAGAAAGCAAAGAAATCCAGTTTTGTCTCTTATGACAAGTGTCTTCTCTAGTGTTGTGACTGGCCTGGCTTGCTCTCTAGACAAGGATAGCCAAAAACATATATTGATTCCTCTCCTATATCCTGGGGTTTCAAGCATGTGTCACTATATGATGCAATAATTTATTCAATAAATAGTAAGTATTGCTCATAAAAGCCTATTTTTATTGTATGCACACAGAAATAGAAATAACATTTTTATTTGACCCTCTAAATTCATTGCATATTCATTCATGGCTTCTTTGTAATTTATGTAGGACTTAGTCATTGGTTCTTGTACAATTTTTCAGATTTAACATGTCTCCTAAGACTTTGCTATTTATCAGATTCCATTGATTCAAAGTGACTTTGGGTAAGAAAAATCCTACCTTCACTACTATTTACTTTTGTTCTTTTAGAGAAATGTTCCCTTATAGTGAGACATTAAGTCTGATTTCTAGGATTGTGATCAATTTCACACAGAGCTTGGACAAGAATAGAAAAATGAGAAGAAAAAGTAACTGTCCATATACTGTTAAGTAGCTATATATTTAAAACATCTATTCCAGTAGTAGAAGAAAATTAGAAAGTGTGAGTAAAGAGCATATAAAGTTTGTGCATTAAAATGTAACAGAGTTGTGAAAAAATAAAACAGGTTGGTTTCTGGCACCTAATCAGTCTGAAGACCAGAGTAGAATTCTCTGGAACATAAACCCCTGATGATCCAGCTGCTGTGACAAGAATTTAGTTGTGAGATGATATCTTCTTATAACCAAGTGTCCTTAGAAAAAAGTTCTATAACAATGGGAAAGTTTTATGAATACACGTTGTTAGTTATACAAAAGACTAAATTAATTATAGAAAAGACTATCAATTGGGATAGAACTGCAACTCATTCTGGGAAGCACAATTCCTATGCTTAAAAAACACTACTTAGAATTTCTTCATCATTTGCCTCTCATGCCTACAGCCCAGATTATACCAAAATCAAAAACTGTTTAGTCCAGTAGCTGTATAATAAAATAGATTATATTGTGCTATGATTGAGCTGGTAAAAGTGTAGGTAGTAGTCTAGATTGATAGGATGAATTTGGGAAATAAGACACAAGCTGAAGGCATAAAGAGACACTTGTTTAAAAATGAATTGCAAGAAGCAGAGTAGATGGAAGAAAGCAATTTTGAGTACTGTTTCAAGGCTTAGGGCTTACGAGAAAAGAGTCTATAAAAACAAGTATCTCAATGGTTGCTTCAGGACCAAACAGTGCTGACAACTATGAGTGCTGAATTCAATATCACCTTCTGTTGTGTTGAGCAGAACACTTTAGTAGATGTGATAATGTAGTGAATGTAGAATGAGCCTGGGAACTGAAGTAATTAATAAGTCAAAGATCAATTTAGATTAACGATTAATGTGAAAGTCAGCCTGTGCACTCTGGAGGCTGATAACGTAAGAGAATAGGAAGAACAGATGCTGACATCTCACAGGACAGTGACATCCAGCCTTGATGGAGAGCTTCCCCAGGGAGATCCCAAACTCTCATTTAAAATGGCCAGATGCACATTTGCTACATGCATTTTCAAATGATGAGATAATTTGCTAGCCTGTGTCACTATTGTTTTAAAATTACTATAGGTTTTACAGGATTAATGAAATATAAATTTATTTAAAAGATTTACCAATCTATCCAAATGCTAACATATTTACAGGATAATTTATTTTCTATGAAAGCTTGAATACTAGTATATACAGTTACCAACAAACATTTTTCTATAATGTTTGAGATTAGAAAATAGCCCACATAGGCATAAACAATGAGAATGACTATTTCAGTAGCAAAAGTAAAGATACTACCATCTAAACAGATACATGCTAGAGGGGTTACAGTACAAGAGGGGTAGTGGTAAAGACAGTAAATAAAATGGACAGAAGTCAAATGAGATTGTCATGAGTTCATTCCCTTATTGTGAGATCTTGGGAAATTATTTATCTTCCTATGGACAATATAATTTGAAGATGGCTGTGCACCCAAATTTAAAGGGCTGTTATAACACAAATGCTACTGTATGCAGAGATGTTGGGCCTTGGAAGGTACCTTGCCCTGTGCAGTGGCTTTAACATGCTTATTTGGAGTTAAGGTCATTGTCCTTTTGTGAGATGCCATGGGAATTGCTAGCCCAAAAATAATGTGAAGAAATAATTAAGCAGATTTAAATCAACTAGAAACTTAGATCAAAGGTAATAATATAATATAAAATAGTTACCTCATCCAATCTGTACACACATGGCAAGGGAAACGGCTTCCTTTGTAAGCCACTGAGATGTGGGCAGCTTGAGATATACATTATGACAACAAAACCTGTTTGATACAGTATGAATGTATTTAATGCACAGAATTTAACAACTGGGAAAATAACTCATACCTATTATTTTACACATATTTTAGCTATTCTCAGATAAATATTTTCATAAAAAGTTTAATAGTATCTACAATACATAGGTCATAAAAATACTCATTGCTGTTTATAAATATATAATGTCTTTCCATTTTCCTCAGATCTTAGTTCACATTATATGATGGAATTTCACAGGATTTCTATCTTATATTTTTATTAATTCTTTGAGAATTTCATACATTCCCTTTTATTCTACCTTCTCCATCTCCTCATTTGTTTGTTTTAATTCACTGATTCCCCTCAGCACTGCCTATATACTCAGATGTGCAGCCATCCACTGGAGTATCTTAGTCTTACTAGGAACCAGACCCTTAAAGAAAACTAACTATCCCTCCTAGGAGCTATTAATTGCTAATAACTCCTCAACTAGGAATGAGTCTGGCACCCACATTTCCCCTCCATGCTAGGATTTTGTCCAGCTGGAACTTGCACAGGACTTGTGCATGCTGTCGTAACTACTTTGTATGTGTAAATGTCCTATGGTGTTAGTAAAACACAGCTTCCTTGTAGCCATACACTACCGCTAGCTCTTACAATTATTTTATGCACCACTCCTACAATGATTCCTGAGTACTGGGAAGAGGGCATACGATACAGATACAGTCCCGTTTTAGGGCTAGACACTCTAAAATCACTTATTTCTGCACCCAATCAGTGTGAGTCTTGGCATTAATTTCCATCTACTGCAATAAAAGCTTTTCTGATGAAGCTTAATCCACTAAATCTATGAATATAATGAGATCTTATGATTATAAGGTCTCTTTAATACAAGATAGCATTAGCAGAAAGATAATAGCAGGTTGTCCGCTTGGGCCTTGGACCTGTCTAGCCAACATTCTTGTCCTTGGTGATAAGTATGGATTTCATCTTGTGGGGTAACACTTAAATCTAAACAGCAAGTGTTTGGTTTCTTCCATAGTGTTTGTACCACTATTACACCAGGAGGTTTACATTCTCAGGCATGTTATTATACCATGTCATTAGGCTCTGTATGCCAGGCATGGCATTATTGCTGCTTCATATGATAGGCATTACTGTAGCTCTCAGCTAAGTAAGATTGGAAGTACTTTTATCGTCTGGTAATATGTACAGCACCTTCTGTAATATTATTGCAATAAATATCAAGTTAATCCTTTTTTCATATTAACCTAGCATCCAACTACATTATTAAATTTCCCTATTAGATGTTCACTTTTGTTAACGTACTGTTTCTTTAGCTGTCTAATTCAGTAAAGAACACTTCTGTGTTCAAATATTTTTCTCAGTATTTATTGCAATTATTTTTTGCTTTCTCACCTTGTATAGAGTGTAATGACAAAATCTTATTGACAACATTATAGAGAATAGAAACATTGCACTTTGGATGAATAAGTAAAGATAAAGGCAAGATATTCTGATGAAAATAAATAAACTTTATTAATAGTAAAACAAAAATAGCAGTGCTTGAGGTAAACCATATATTATTATATGCTGAAAGGTAACATTAAGAAAGATGTAGGAGGGGAGTCCATTTTCCTATTAGAATATCCTTGTAGGCTAGTTCCTGTTAGAAACAACCCTGTTCTTTGAATTAGAAGGAACAAAAAATTGTGTTTAGAACATTCTGCTGCTAGAAAGAAAGAATATATTTAGAATACATGCAGTATATACTTTTTAAAAGATTTATTATTTATTTTGTGTGTGTAAGTTCACTGTTACTCTCTTTTGACTCACCAGAAGAGGCCATTGGCTCCCATTACAGGATAGGGGTGGAGGAGAGGCAGAGGGGAATTTGATCTGGTATAGGGTGAGGGAAAAGGACTGGAGCCCTGAGGGCCTGCAAAAAGAATGGAAATAGGTAACCTCAAGAAATAGGAGGTTGGGGGGACCTTCCAGAATGCACCAGAGACCTAGGAGCGAAGAGACTCTCAGGACTCAAAGGGAGGGATCTTAGATGAAATGCCTTATAGTAGGGAGAGGGAACTTACAGAGCCCACCTCCAGCAGGAAGACATCAAGTGAGGGATGAGGTTGCCATCCCATAGTCACATCTAGAATTACAGAGATCAAAATGGAGAGGAGCTTGAGGAAAAGAAGGTCCAGCGACAGACCCAAAGTGGGATCCAGCTCAAGGGGAGGTCCCAAGGCCTAGGACTATTACTGAGGCTATGGAGCACTCACAAAGAGGGACCTATCATGACTGCCCTCAAAAAGACTCAACAAGTAGTTAAAGAGTCAGATGTAGATATTTGCATCCAACTAATGAACAGAAGCAGCTGACCCCTGTTGTTGAATTAGGGAAGGGTGAAAGAAGCTGAGGAGAGGGGTGATCCTGTAGACCAGCAGTCTCAATTAATCTGGACTCCCAAGATCTCTCAAACACTGCACCACCAAACAGACAACATACATCAGCTGATCTGAGGACTCCAACACACATACAGTAGAGCACTTCCGGGTCTGTGTTTATTCAGAGATGATGCACCTAATCCTCATTAGACTGAGGCCCCAGGGAGTTTAGAGGTCAAGTGGGGTAGGGTGTGGGGGGCATCCACATGAAGACAGGGGGTGGGGAGGAGGTGTGGGATATGGAGCCATTGGAGGGTAGATTGGGGGAGGACAGGGAACGGAATATAGAGTATAAAATAATTAATTTAATAAAAAAAGAAAGAAGGAAAGAAAGTGGGTTTTCCTGTAATGAACCTGAGAACAAAATGGATAGTTACTAATTAGTTTTTGCCAACTTGATACAAATTAAGGTCATCAGAGAAAAGGAACCAGAACTGAGAAAAAGCCCCCATCATATTGGCCTGTAGGCATACCTATAGGACATTTTCTTTTCTTATATTTTTCTTGGATATCTTACTCATCTACATTTCAAATGTTATTTCCTTTCCTACTTTCCCCTCCTGAAACCTCCTATTCCATCCACCCTCCCCCTGCTTCTATGAGGGTGCTCCCCCACCTACCCACTCACTCCCACCTACCTGCCCTGACATTCCCCTACACTGGGGCACAGGAAGAGCAACAGTATCAACCAACCAGACCCACCCCACAGAGTTCCCAGACACTAAATCACCAACCAAAAAGTATGCATGGAACCATCCGAGGCTCCAGCCACATATGTAGTAGAGGACATTTTCATGATTAAAGATTTATGTGGGAAAGCTCTGCCCACTGTAGGTGATGGTCAGATGGTTCTGGGCTGTATAAAAGAGTAGACTGAATAAGCCATGGAGAG
This sequence comes from Montemys delectorum, assembly GCA_019843815.1. NCBI lineage: Eukaryota > Metazoa > Chordata > Mammalia > Rodentia > Muridae > Montemys > Montemys delectorum. The sequence continues at coordinate 30,453 of JADRCD010216426.1, forward strand.
TGACAGTAAGCACAGTCTTTGCTTCAATTCCTGACTATGGATCCCTGCCCTGAATTCATTCTTGATAGACTACAAGCCATTTGCTGAAATAAACATTTTCTTCTCCACACTGCATTTGGTCATGCATTTGGTTTTTAACATAGTAGCAGAAATCAGACTAGTGTACAATGGAGCTGCTTGTTTTATGTAACTATATAGAGAAGGGTAAAAGTAACCTTTATTTACCAGCTGTAAATGTCATCTCAGAGGCTTACTGATAAAGAAGCTCAATGTACCTCATTGTTTCTCAACTAGAGATGGTTAATACAATTCTGTTGTTCTGGTTCAAATTCCTCTCCAAGCTGACTGATTAAATCTGGCTTCTTTCAGCTTCTGACTGAATTGCTCTGCTTGGCCTCAAACTAATTCTGGCAACTTGTTCTATTTTTCTGACTCCTTCTTAGTCACTGGTTTCAACTGCCTCTGCTGACCTGCACTGAACTGCATGAATTCATGAACAAACTCAGTACTGCACTCACTTCGCTGACTCACCACTGGCTCACTGAAGTCAACTGGACTCACTGAACAGAACTGACTCACTCTCCCTGCACTGTTCTTAAATAGGTTTTCTTTCCTATCCTGTTCTCCTGAGAGTTATACATACCCTATCTCTGACTCATTCTGTCAAATCTTTCTCTGATTCATCACTCTGCCTGCCCATTAATTAGATGTCACTTTCAAATGTGGCTGCTTCCTTCTCTAAACTAATTTTACCTTAAAGGTGTGTGCTAAGGGTATGTCTTATTCCAGATAGAGAGATTGAAAGAGTGTGATCTCTTACCAGATCAGTCATGTTGCTGGATTAAAATTCCTCTACAGAAGAGTAATGATTCCTTTAGGTACTGTAATAATTTAAAGATGGTATATTATCGAAATTTGGCAAAGATGTAGGCATCAAGAGTACTTAATATAACTTCTGAAGAACATTAAAAAATTGAATACAAATGTCTTAGGCGGGTGCTTCTGTTTTTGTCAGCCTACCATCAAGTGTTGACTATACTATAAAGCTTGCTGCCTTCCACACTAAAATAAAAAATAAAAAAAGAAAGGTATGCCAAACTCTTCCATAGAGAGATTTAATATCACAAAATTACCAATCTCCTGAATGTAGTCTATTAACATATGAAATTGCAGTAAAACTTGTTTTCGTGGATAGACACTCTACCATTAAACTTCACAAAGAATTTTCTTTAACATTTTTTCCAAGCATAGTCCCAACAAATATTAAATCATACAAAGAAATGGCTACTGCAAATGTTTCAAAGTTTCTAGACTTAGGATTCAAGTCATAAGAGACCTCATTCATTATAAAACATATTAATTTTGTGAGAAAATGTTTTCATGGTCAATAAGAAAATTGTTTGATAAATTGTAGAATTTGATATCAAACATGCCATTATCTCTAAAAAATACAACTATAAAATTATGAATTAAATTGTAAAATATAAGAAATTTCCTCTCAAATTAAGGAAATTCTGCCCAGCTTTCTGGAGTGTTGATTCATTTATGAATTCTAGATAACTGTCAGTATGTTGTTTTATTTTGTATTATTTTGCTTTGATTGTGCCTTGATGTTATTATATTCATTCATTTATAATTTAATATATTAAAATGGTGAAAGGCATTCCTAAAATTTTCCTTTGCTAAACCATACTTTCATTTTTGAGATAAGATAAATTTTGTTGATAGTTTATTAACAATGTAATATATTTTTATTGTATGTTATGTTATAAAATTAATGAAGTCTTTGTCTTATATTTTCTGTTTATCAACAGTTTTTAGTGATTTTCCTTACTATTATTTGTGTGTGTATACACGTATGCATGGTATATGCTCGTGTGGATATGTGCTGGTACACATGTACTTGTGGGTGTGTATTCATGCATATTGCATACATGTACATGGAGTTTGGAAAGCAATGTAAATTTCTTAGATATTCATACTTGCATAGTAATTACCTTGTTATTAGTAAGTAGCAGCAGTCAACTTAGATCTCCTAGCATGACTATCTTAATAAGAGATAATGAATAATGAGAGATAAAGAGAGATAGATTGGCCTATTATTTTTTTTAATTTGGTTTATTGAGGTAGAAAAACATACCTCGACTGTAGGTAGCATCATTTCATGGGCTGGGAATGGAGAAGAAAGCTAAGCATGAGCAAGCAAATATTCATTGCTCTGTCCCTAAATATGGATATGATAGAGCAAACTCTCTCGACTTCATGACATGATGGATTGTAACATCCATCAGATGTGTGGAATGAAATCAACAATTAATTCCTTTTTTTTTTTTTCTCTTTGCCCATTGCCAGGGGAGAAGAATTTTTAGCATTGTTCTTCATTTCAATTTGGTTTGGGCTTTTTTTTTTTAACTTTTATTGCATTATGATGAGAAAAGTTACGTGATTTCAATTTATCTGAATTTGTTAACATTTAAAAATATATTTTAAGTAAATAAAATTAAATCACATTCTTGTTTCCCTTTTGTACCCCAACTCCTTCCAGAGACCCCCTCTTCAATACCTACAATATCTTTGTTTTGTCATATTTCTTAAAATTTATAAAATATTAGAACAATAAAAATAAGTATTATAAAAGTTGTTTGATATATAACAACAATCAATTTAACAGTGTTATGTAGATGCTTGTCTACAGCAATACTGAAAATACATACATTTTTCTCAATATAAATTTTAAATAACTCCACACATATTAACTGTATATTTCAAAATAATACATCACTACTAGTATTTTCTTAAATGAATATAAATATATAAAGTCTTTTTGTTTGTTTGTTTGTTTTGTATTTAGTAGAGTTTAAAATCTTGGCTCTTACTGTGGGACAAGCCCAAAATAAGAACAATTTTTAGACATTGGATTTCATTGTAATAAGGCTGTACTTCAATGACCCTCAAATCACCAAAGGATTTTACCACCATTGTAGCTAAGCTGAGAGTTGACAGTTCTGCTGCACCAAGGAATGAATTGTAGGCACAATTTTTGGATACAGACTTCCGGCTATGGTCAAAACTATTTGACTTGAGTGAGTGACTTTATTCTCAGGCCACAGAGAACAGGTTACATTCATTTAAGATATGGTATGTGTATTAAGATGGTCTATCCATAAAGTCATTCACCAACTGTTTCAGTGAACAATGGTTCTGCTTGGAGGGTGGCACAGACATTAGGTTTGGGTAAGAATTTGGTTCATTGGCTGTGATAATTTGGAAAAGCATTCATCTCAGAGAAAAAGTAACTTATAAAGTCCTCTTCTTCAAACTTGATACAAGAGCTAGAAATGTCAAGCAAAGCATTCATTCTCACTCTTTGTTGTTCTCTTTCCTACAAACCACCTCCCAAGTTAATTGTCTATGTCTCCCTTGGGTATACAAATACTTTTGAAATATATAAGCTGTTCTGAAAACCATAGTATAGTGTAAAAACATGAAATAAACAATACTACTAATAGAGAGGCTGAGATAGGAGAAGCAAGATTTCAAGACCCTTACCTTGTACACAGCCAGACACTGTCACAAACAAACAAGCTGAAAGTATATATAGATTGTACAATGTTGGACTTATTTCTCCAATTACCAAATTAGGGAGACCATTGGATGACAATCAACAAATTTCTAATTCATCATATTTTTGGATTTCAATCAATTAGGATATGTTGGTAAGATTAATTTTCATATTAAGATATTAAGAAAAGGTAATTGTCACTTCCTGTTGTTTTGTTATAAGAGGTAGAGTTAGATTTGTGTGGATTTGTTGAAAGATTACCTTCTTGCTTCTTCTGGGGTGTAGTTTTGCTCCTTATGTTGATGTTTTCCATCTATTATCCTTTGTAGGGCTGGATTTGTGGAAAGATATTGTATAGATTTTGTTTTGTCATGGATATCTTGTTTTTTCCATCTATGGTAATTGAGAGTTTTGCTGGGTATAGTAGCCTGGGCTGGCATCTTGTGCCCTTGTAGGGTCTATATGACATCTGCCCAGGATGTTCTAGCTTTCATAGTCTCTGGTGAGAAGTCTGCTGTAATTCTGATAGGCCTGCCTTTATATGTTACTTGCTTTTTTTCCCTTACTGCTTTTAAAATTCTTTCTTTGTTCAGTGCATTTGATGTTTTTATTATTATGTGTCTGGAGGAATTTCTTTTCTGGTCCAGTCTATTTGGAGTTCTGTAGGCTTCTCTTATGTTCATGGGCATCTATTTCTTTAGGTTAGGGAAGTTATCTTCTATAATTTTGTTGAAGATATTTACTGGCCCATTACAATGGGAGTCTTCACTCTCTTCTATACCTATTATACTTAGGTTTGGTCTCCTCATTTCGTCCTGGATTGCCTGGATGTTTTGTATTAGGAGTTTTTGGCTTTTTGCATTTTCTTTGACTGTTGTGTCAATGCTTTCTATGGTGTCTTCTGCCCCTGAGATTCTCTCTTCTACCTCTTGTATTCTGTTGGTGATGTTTGCATCTATGACTCCTGATTTCTTTCCTAGGTTTTGTATCTCCAGGGTTGTCTCTCTTTCTGATTTCTTTATTGTTTGTATTTCCATTTTTAGATTCTGGATGGTTTTGCTCATTTCCTTCACCTATTTGATTGTGTTTTCCTGTAGTTCTTTAAAGGATTTTTGTGTTTCCTCTTTAAGAGCTTCTAGCTGTTTACCTGTGTTCTCCTGTATTTCTTTGAGGGTGCTATTTATGTCTTTCTTAAAGTCTTGTATCATCATCATGAGAAGTGATTTTATATTTGAATCTTGCTTTTCTGGTGTGATGGTGTGTCCAGAACTTGCTATGGTGGGAGAATTGGGTTCTGATCATGCTAAGTAACCTTGGTTTGTGTTGTTTATTTTCTTAAGCTTGCCCCCACCCCCTGCCATCTGGTTATCTCTAGTGCTGCCTGCCCTTGCTAAATCTGACTGGAGCCAGTCCTTTCTGTGATCCTGGTTGTGTCAGAACTCCTTAGAGTCCAGCTGTCTCTGTGATCCTGTGATTCTGGGATCCTGTGATCCTGGGCTTGTTAGAGCACCTGGGAGTGCAGCAGCTTCTTCTGGGTTGTGGGACTGGTTGTGGAGCCTGGGCCCAAGGTCTGCTTAGGACACTAGCCCAGAGAGACCAGAACTAATCTCAGCCGCTGTGCTGGCAGAGTTTCTGTGCACCTGTTCCTGCTGGTCCCAGTTACTCCCGGTGTTGGGACAGATGTTATGTCCTCCTCAACTCTGATCCTGAGAGTCCAACCATTATTTCTTAATCTTCTTTCTTGGAGTGTTTCATCATAATATCAAACAAAACTGAGACTTCCATTGTTCTATATCCATAGCCTCCCAATGCTGTATATTATCTATATCCATGGCATTTATAACACTTTCATGCATGTATATAATATACTTTGAACATATTTACTAGTGCATATCCTCCTCACATTCTCACAAACATACTATTTAAAAATTGCACATATGAAGCTGAACATATGATACTACTCTTTGTAAATGTTGTTACTTCAGCTGACATGATATCTCCAGCTTCATACATATTCCTGAAAATAACATTATAATGTTCTTAATAGCAAGATAAAAGTCCATATGTACATCTGTTAGGTTTCCTTTATGCCTTCTCCCATGATAGGGAACTAGACTGACTCTACAACTTTGCTGCTGTGAATAATATTGCTACATATATTGATAATGCAGATACCTCAGTGGTTTGTTAACTAAAACCATTCAGGTATAAACTAAGAAGTGGAATGCCAGAATCATATGGTCATTCAAGTTGGAAGTTTTTGAAGATCTCCCATATTGATTTCCACAGCACCTGAGTCAATTTACATTACTACCAGCAATACATAAAGGGTCCTCTTTGCCCCCTTCCTCACCAACATTTGTTGTTCCTCTGTTTACTCAATGACCTCAATCTGAATAGAATGTAGGAGTTTTACATAAACATTTGACTTGTTTTCCATGGGAAATTTTAACTTCTCATTTTTTCATTTGTTTTCTTTAAATATAAAGTCTTATGTAACTAGGACTGTCTATGAACTCCTAACTTCCTTACTTCTACCCTCAAATATAAGATTACAGGTATATGTCACAATCCCCAGTTTAACATCTCCACTGGGAGATATTTTGGCATCGATCTTTGTATTGAGCAAATTTACTGACATTATTTTCCTAGTGAAATCATTTCACCACTATTTATTTTCCTACAACTGTTATGCAACAAACACACACAAAATCTAGTAGATTAGAACAGAACAATAATTTACTGGGTCTACTAATCTGTAGTTGAGGTAGGGATTAGTTAGATAGATTGTGTGTGCTCCACATGGCATTAAATATGGAGGTTGATGACGCTAAATGGTTCACTTCCAAGATAGCTCATTCTCGTGGCTCATAAGCTCACTACTGGGACATGAGCCTGCTCTGTTGGACAGACACCTCCATTATTCTTCATGTGGATATCTTGAATTCAGTATAGCATAGTGCTTCATGTTCAAGTACGGTATTCCAAGTGACAGAGACAACTTTAATTCTGAATCCAGATGAAAAGCAGCCCATTCTCCTCTGCTAGTCTGTTGGTAGAATTGTCATAACTCCAAGGAAACAAACATGGACACTGAGAATGCCAAGGAGACTCAATTACCACATAAATTTACAAAAAAAGGTGTTGATTATAGCTATGTTACATTTAAATTTTTAATGCTAGAGTAGGGTTTCCATGTGCATTCCCATTATTGTTTATTTTTCTTTTTTTTTCAATTTTTTGAACCTTTATCTTGTTTTTCTTTTCTGAAATCTTAGCCAAATTTTAGCTTTACCTGACTTTTGTTATAGTTGTTATTTCATTAATTTCTATTTTTTCATTGTTTCATTTAATGTGAACTGTCACTTTAATTCCATACTTTGACTTTTTTTTGATGCAAGTATTTATGAAGTAGAACTTTCCCTTGAAGATCTACATAAACAGGACACCATAGCACTATATCTGTATATGTGTACATATCTGTGTATCTGTATTTATTTGTGTATGTATATGTATATATTAGTTTACCTAAATAACTTGCCATTAAGTCTTCAGTGAGATTCCAAAACTAGCAACTTGGCATTAGCATGTTGCTGGTGCATTAAGCATCACCCCTATGATACCAGAGAGAACCTTTTTGAAGTTCCTTTTGTTTTTCCCAGATTCACCCTCTGTGACTTTTCCCTTTGTTATTTTCCTATTAGTCACAAATGTAAACAAATCTATATGCTGATTCCTGAGAGTCTTTTTGGTAAATTAACAAGGAAAAGGATTATTGTTACCTATAGTCTATCTACCTTGAGACATGCTTTATTCATAATGACTTGGTACTTCTCTAACTATATAATAATACTTTCATGAACACATTATATATTTTAAAAAGATGTTATCAAGTGTTTTAATGTCTTTCAAATATTTTATTATGAACTTATAATCGTATTGTTTGTCAGAGAACTGAAATATATAACACTCTTGACAATTTTGATTCTTACTTTGAAGTTAAATATATGTTGTTTTCATAAATCATTGTATTGTGCTTCAAAATGTCTACTACTAAACCACTAGTCATAGAAATATATATATACATATGTATATGTATATATATATGCAAGTTATAAAAATATGTAGTTCAAGAAAGGCAAATTCCTTGAGACTTCTGTAATAGCTAGAAAAAATTCCTCTTGATATTTATCAGACACTGCAAGCAAGTAGTGTAATAATAGAGATCTGATGCTTCCTGAACCATTTAGAAACATAAAAAAATCACTCTTGGGCTGGGCAGTGGTGGCGCACACCTTTAAATGCAGCACTTGGGAGGCAGAGGCAGGCTGATTTCTGAGTTCGAGGCCAGCCTGGTCTACAGAGTTAGTTCCAGGATAGTCAAGGCTATACAAAGAAACCCTGTCTCAAAAAAACCAAAAAAAAAAAAAAAAGAAAGAAATCACTCCTGGGTATATACCCCAAAAATTCCCTACCATAACACAAAGACACAGGCTATGCCATGTTCATAATGGTCTTATTTGTAATAGTGAGGAGCTGGAAACAGTCTAGATGTCCCTCAACCAAAAAATGGATAGAGAAAATGTGGTTCATTTACACAATGGAGTACTATTCAGCTATTAAAAATTAGGAATCATGAATTTCTGATCCAAAAAGACATACATGGAATGTACTCACTGATTAGTGGATATTAGTCAAAAAGTGCAGAATACCTAGAACACAACCCACAGACACTAAGAAAGTGAGGATGTTTCAAATCCACTTAGGAGGAAGGAAATAATCACTAATCACAGAAAGCAGCAGGAGGGAGGGACCTGGGTGGGACAAAGGAGAGGGAGGGGGAAAAGGGAACAGGATCAGGTATGGCTGGGGGTAGGGGTGCAGACAGGAGAGAAGGCCAAAATGCCTAACACTGGTGAGAGGGAATTCAAAAAGCCCACCTCCAGTAGATAGACAGGGCCTCAAGTGGAGGGCCAGGGTTACTAACCCACAGTCAACATTTCTGACTCAGAAGTATTCCTATCTAAAAGAACTGTAGGGACAAATTGGAGAAAAGACTGAAGAAAAGGCAGTCCAGTGACCAGCTCAATTTGGGTTCCATGTCACGGGAGGGCACCAAGGCTTGACATTATTACTGATCCTATGATGTGCTTATAGATAGGATCCTACCATGGGTGTCCCTTGTGAGGTCCTACCAGCAGCTGACTGAGAGAGATATTTACACCCAACCATTGGACTGAAGTCAGGGACCCCTATGCTTGAATTAGGGGAAGAATTGAAGAAGCTGAAGGAGAGAATGAACCCATAGGAAGACCAGCAGTCTCAACTAACCCAGACCCCAGGCAGCTCCTAGAGACTGAGCCACCAATCAGGAGCATACAATGGCTAGTCAGAGGCCCCTGGCACATATATTCCAGAGGACTGCCTGGTGAGGCCTAAGTGGGAGAAGTTGTGCCTAATCCTCAGATATGTGGCCCTAGGGAAGTGAGAGGCCTGGAGGTATGAACATCCTGTGAGTTTCTGTCATATCAAGTATTTACTACAAGGCTACTCATGCCTGTATACCTTGAGGAGTCTTACACACTACTTGGTAAGAAATAACTGCTTTCTTGCTAGATTATCCTGCTATCTGTCTTCCTTTTTACCTTGCTAGCTGCATAGCTTATAGAAAGAAATCACACACTACATATATTATCTAGCATATTGACCTCCCAGAATCAGCAGTCTATGATTATATGATTATTCCCCTTGCTTCGGGTAGATTTCAGTAATTCTAAACTCTGAGGTTCTTGGACAGAACCTGGAAGGGAGAGGAGAAAGCTGAGAGGCAGTAAGCTGAAGCGAGCACAAGCGAGCAGGCAACATGCACGCATTTCTTGCCGCTGCCACTCCTGCTTGCAGACTTACTGTCATGTGAGTAACATAACTGCCTGAGCCCCTGACTTGACTTCCCCCATGGAGGCAAAGGGGAGGAGGAATGGGATGAGGAACTGTGGGAGGGGGGCATCCAAGAGGGGTGAGGCAATGACTGGAATGTAAATAAAAGAATAGAAATTGAGAGAGAGAGAGAGAGAGAGAGAGAGAGAGAGAGAGAGAGAGAGAGGAAGGAAGGAAGGAAGGAAGGAAGGAAGGAAGGAAGGAAGGACCGAGAAAAATAACTGTTAGTTTCAAGGAAGTAGAGAGATCTCAAGACTGACTGACAACAGCAGTGATAATTCTAGCTTCCCGTACCCTCGGAGGTTGATTCACTGAAGACCCAGGTGCTAAAAGCTCACTCCTAGGGCTGTCTTGGGATCTAGTACAATACTAGATCCTACTGCTCATTGTTGAATTCAAACGAGACATCTTAGAGGAAAAGAGTAAGAAATATTTCTGTTAGACTTCTTTTGTTCAAAAATGAAAGAAAACAAACAAGAAAATAAAAGTAGTCATGAACGCTGATGCCAAGAAATAAAAAAGTTAACAAGACTCCGTAGGATGTGGCATGGGACACCAAGTATGGGACCCTTCCTCCCTAGTGAAGTGCTGGAATGATCTAGGGATGGCTTAGAAAGATTCAAGCATGTAGAAAACAAAACAGAATTGATATTTGAGAATGTAGGCAAGTCAGTTCCTTTTTAGCTGTCATCAGCTGTAATAATTTGGTGGGCGCCTCTCCTGCAAATCATGAATGGAGGAATAGCATGGAAGGTACAGTTCATTCAAGGGATATCAATGGATAAGTAAAAGGAAATCAGACTACAAAACCAATTCCTGGTTACAAGTCTCCTTCCTTACAAATAGCTTTTTAATAATCAAACATCCAGAACCTATGTTCTGCTTTTTTTTAATTAATTTTTTCTTCCTCTTTACACTCCAAATTTTAATTTCCTCCTGGTCTACTCTCCAACTGTTTGACATCCCATACCTCCTCCTCACTCCCCTGTCTCCAGGTGGCTGTCCCCATCCTCCTCCACTTCACCAGATCTCTAAACTCCCTGGGTCTCCAGTCTCTTGGGTTAGGTGCATCTTCTCTGACTGAGCCCAGACCTGGCAGTCCTCTGCTGTATATATGTTGGGGGCCTCATATCAGCTCATGTATGCTGCCTGGTTTGTGATCCAGTGTCTGAGAGATCTTGGGGATCCAGGTTAATTGAGACTGCTGGTCTTCCTACAGGGTCGCCCTCCTCAGCTTCTTCCAGCTTTTCCCTAATTCAACCACAGGGGTCAACAGCTTCTGTCCATTGGTTGGGTGCAAATATCTGCATCTGACTCTTTCAGCTGCTTGTTGGGTAATGCCCTTTCAGAGGGAAGTAATGATAGGTCCCTTTTTGTGAGCACTCCATAGCTTCAGTAATAGTGTCAGGCCTTGAGACCTCCCCTTGAGCTGGATCCCACTTTGGGCCTGTTGCTGGGCCTTTTCCTCAGGGTCCTTTCAATTTCCATCCCTGCAATTCGTTCAGACAGGAATAATTATGGGTCAGAGTTTTCACTGTGCATGTCATTTTGGGTCTGAGTTAACTCACTCAGGATATTTTCTAGTTCCACCCATTTGCCTGCAAAACTCAGGATGTCCTCATTCTTAATATCTGAGTAGTATTCCATTGTGTAAAATGAGCCACATTTTCTGTATCTATTCTTCTGTTGTGGGACATCTGGGTTGTCTCCAGCTTCTGGCTGTCACAAATAAGGCCACTATGAACATAGAGGAATATCTGCCCCTGTGGCATGGTGGGGCATCATTTGGATATATTCCCAAGAGTGGTATAGCTGGGTCTTCAGGTAGACTACATACAATTTTCTGAGGAATCTCCAGATTGATTTCCAGAGTGGTTGTACCTGCTTGCAAACCCACCAGCAATGGAGGAGTGTTCCTCTTTCTCCATATCCTCTCCAACATGTGTTGTCACCTGAGGTTTTGATCTTAGCCATTCTGATTGGTTTAAGGTGGAATCTCAAGGTCATTTTGATTTGCATTTCTGATGACTAAGGACTCATGGGTGGGCAGAATTAACATAGTAAAAATGGCCATCCTACCAAAGGCAATCTACAGATTCAATGCAATCCCCATCAAAATCCCAACACAATTCTTCAAAGATATGGAAAAAGCAATTCTCAAATTCATCTGGAAAGGCAAAATACCCAGGATAGCAAAAACAATTCTTAACAATAAAAGAACAGCTGGGGGGAATCACTATCTCTAACCTCAAGCTCTACTACAGACCTAAGAGGAGTTGAGAAGGTTTGAAGACCACATAGAAGGAGCAACAGTGTCAACAGGCCAGAGCTCCTAGGGACTGTACCATCAACCAAAAAATACACGTGGAGGGACCCATGGCTTTGTCCTCATATGTGGCAGAGGATGGCCTTGTTGGACATCAGTCAGAGGAGAACCCCTTGGGCCTGAAAGTGTTTGATGCCACAATGTAGGGGAATGCCAGGGCAGGAAGACAGGAATGGATGGGGCGGGGGAGCACCCTCACAGAGGCATGGGGATGGGGGATGGGATATGGTGTTTCTGAAGGGAAGACCTGGAAAGTGAAAAACATTTGAAATGTAAATAAAGAAAATATCCAATAAAAAATAATAATTTTTACTGAGAAAAAAACTGCTTGGTATTGGTACAGAGACAGACAGGTTGATTAATGGAATAGAATAGAAGACCCAGAAATATAACCACACACTTACAGACATTTGATCTTTGACAAAGAAGCCAAAAATATACAATGGAAAAAAGAAAGCATCTTCAATAAGTAGTGCTCCTCTAACTGGCTGTCTGTGTGTAGAAGAATGAAAATAGACCCCTATTTGTCACATTGAACAAAGCTCAAATCCAAGTGGATCAAGGACCTCAACATAAAACCAGATACACAAAATCTAATAGAAGAGACCGTGGAAAAGAGCCTTGAACGTATTGACACAGGGGGAAATTTCCTAATCAGAACTCCAATGGCTCATGCTCTAAGATCAAGAACTGATAAATGGGATCTGGTGAAACTGGAAAGCTTCTGTAAGGCAAAGGACACAGTCAATAAGACAAATCAGCAACCGACAGATTGGGAAAAATCTTCACTAATCCCACATCTGATAAAGGAGTCATTTCCATGATATATAAAGATCTCAAGAAGCTAATCACCAAAAAAACCAAACAATCCAATCAAAAAATGGGCTATAGAACTAAACCAAGAATTCACAACAACAGAATCTCGAATGGCTGTGTTCTGCTTTTAGAGATTCAAAGTATTTGTTGAAGTGTTGGCTCTGTTTTCTAATCTTTAGCGTGTTTGAGAAAAATAGTAGGAAATTTTTGATAGTTTGAAATGTCTGAATTTTTATGTGTTTGTACAAAAACTACTGTTTTAGATAAATTGTACTGAATACATTCATTCAGATAATACATTTAGTATAGAGTGAATTTTTGCATATAGATGCATCTCTAACATTTCAAATAGCACTAGACAACATTTCTTAGAGTGAGCATTATATCTTCAGCATGTCTCAAAGGCACACCATTAGTGTTTCACCATGATTTATTTATTTATTTATTTATTTATTTATTTATTTATTAAATTATAATACATAATTTTTAACTTATTTCTTTTCTAGGTCATTTTTCTTCCAGTCCATCGTATTTGTCAATTAGATAAAGTACTCTACCATCATTCCTAACTTAAAGAGTTTATGATTCTATACCTGAATTATGATTATTTAATTTTTTTGAATTTATGAAAGCATTTGTCTCATAAAGCACCTCTAATTGAGCTATAGTTATATTGCCTAAGCTTTATCATTATAATTTCATTTTCCTTTTAGTGAAATTGCTTATAATTTGGGTTTGATATTCAATAATCCAAGACTATATCAGAAGTTAAATTTTAGTTATTTGTTTTACTCTTTCAGTTTTTAAATTTACTACACTATTATCTACATACAATATACATTGTAGCTCCTCTTATATAATGTGCTAAGATTTTGTTTGTGCTGAATACTTGGTAGAATTTTTGTATGTGCTCTAAGAAAATGACAGTTACGCTCTCCTTTTTTAGATGATATTAAGATGTATGAATATTTATAAAATAGTCTTGACGATTGAGTTATTTTATTGTTTTTTTCTAATAACTTTCTACCATTTTATGAAAAACTTCAATTAAAGTGCTCTTATCAAAGAGCATATTAATCAAGTTTTATATTTCTAATACTTTTCAATTTACATGTTTAGATGAACTGTTATTTGGACCTGAAAGATTTATGACTGTCATAGCTTCCTGACAAATTATAGCTCTAGGGATCATATAATCTTTCTTTATCCTATTTAGCCTTTATATTCCTAGACTTCACTCTGCTTAATATTCATGTTGAATCCATGTTTTCTTTTTATTTGCATTTCTTAGTATCTTTTATCCCATTTCATTATTTTTCAACTTGTCTTGATGACTCTTCATGAACTATGTATAACTGGAATCTAACTTCCAGCACAATACTAAATGCATATTTTGAATAGCTGAAGTCAGCCCTCTTCTGTTCAATTGGCTCACTAGTAGGCTTCACTATATTTCTCTCTTACCTGATGATTATTATGCATTTCCTTCCCCACTGACTACTTTTGAAACTGTAATGATTCTTTTCTCTTTACAGTGTATAAGCTCTATGTTTTTCCTTTTCTTAAATATATATATACATATATATACATATATATATATATATATCATTTCCAAATTCTCATGTTTAAACCCATCTTTCTATTACTGTCACCAATTTAACTATTTCTTATTACTAAAATGTTTCTCCCTACCTTGACACAGTCTGCTACCTCCAGGTAGAAGGAAAACTTGAGAAAACTTTAAAATAATGAGCCATTTTCTCCCATATTCTAGGTTTCAAGGCATTGTCATTCTTGTAATTCAATCCATCCCCTTGTACTAAGTCTTTGTATTTGAAGAATCATTGTTTACTAAAAATATCCATAGTTCTTAAAAAGTAGAAGATCAGAAAAGAGAAACTGGCTTTCAGAGGCTTTGTTTCTTCTATTTTGTTTTTGCAATCTTTAGAAATGAGATATTTAGAATATTTTGTGTCTTTCTCATATTGTATATATGTAAGCATAAAAATGTCTGTTCACAAGTATTTGTCTTTCATGGCAGCAGCTGAATCCCTTGGTTAGAAACCTTTAATGTAAAATACTTTTGCCTACATTTTTAATATTTCATCTTTTGCTGACAAACAATTTAAACATTAAACTTTGTTTAATATAGATTTTGTTTCGAATCTTGCAGGACTTCCTCTTGAGTTTAGAGTAGAAATTTTTACCATATGTCCTTGTATATCTATTCTCTTGTCCAACTCACCTAGAATTTGGTGAAGTATTTAAATACATACACTTTTGTTCTCTCTTTTAATCACTTTGGGGAAATTTTCTTCTGTAACTATTTAATTACTGCATTGCCTCCTCTTTCATTCCATTTCTCCTTCCTGGCCTCTTCATATTGGTGTATTGGGTTGTTCACATCTTTCTTTGCTAAATTCTTTATTTTTCTCATGAGATTTAGGGTTTTATCATATTTTTTATGTTTTAAATTATAAAGTGATTTTTTTAAAGAAATAAGCCAAGGTTCAAATTTGATTCTCACTACCTAAATTCTCTAGGACAGGCTGAGTATCACTTATTCAAAATACTAGGGACTAGAAATGTTTGGAGTTTAGGATATATACATACATACACACACACACACACACATACACACACACACACACACACACACACACAATTTCAAGTATTTACAATGAGGCATATTAGGGATAAGTGTACAATAAAAATGTAAATTCATTTCTAATTCAAATATATTGTATGTAAAAAGCCAGAAAGTAATATTTCCATTTGTAGTGTAACCATATTTGACTGACAGTCATCACATACAGTCAATAGAATTGTCTTCTTATGGGCATCATGTTGGTACTCAGATTGGTTTTGTTTAATTTTCTTTTGCTTATTTTTTGTTGTTGTTGGTGGTGGTGTTTTCAAATTCTTGGAACCTTTATAATCTTTGTATTGGGAATGCTCAACCTATAATATTTAAAACATTTTTAATGTATCTATATTTTTGTCAGAGAAGCAGCATATGATAAAGGAACTATATGAGATTTAACTTATATTTCAAAGGTTGCAGAGCACATCATTACACATGCCAGGTAGTGAATTTTAGCTTTATCATGGGTAAAATAAAACAAAAGAATACAAAGATGCATCTCAAACATTTAATATCAAGAAAGGTTTTAACCTTAGCTGTAAGTAATTAGCAACAGTTCCCAAAGGGACTGAAGCATTAGGAAAATTATTAAAACAAAGGACTTTATGCAAAGTACATGGTAAAAACATCAATCATAGCTGTACAACAGTATGAATAACATATTTAAAAAATCACCAGAAGCTTTGCCACTAGTAAAGAAGGCAAAGTTCAAACTCAGGCAAAAGAATACTTGGCTTATTTCCATCTCTAAAGGGTAAAATGGGGCTCCACTGTGACTGTCCTTCCTTGGAGGAAAAAGTGATCTGGGAGAGTTGGCATTCCAGGATGCAGATGTCTGAGAACTGAACTAGATAGATATTTATCTAAACCATATTATTTTTTATTGCTATTGTTCCAGTCTTCTTTGTGCAGTCCTTTCTGGGAGACACTGTTTCACAGCCAGTTCCTGGTACCCTGGGTCTCAAAACTTTCTGCTTCGCTTCCTCAGTTTTGTTCTGGGCCATTGATGTAAGATCTATAATGTAGAGATGTTCATAGATTCTGGATTGCCCATGATGTCTACATTGTGTCTAATTTCTGTTTTCTATGACAGTCTTTTTTTGTTATAAAAAGAAACTTCCTCTGATAAGAGATAGTAAATACAGTTATCTGTGAGTAAAAGAGCAAATTTTAAAATATCAAAAGATTTATGCTTGTCTATCAAAGTAGCAGTAGTAGGTTCTTTTGTAAGGTTCATAACCTCACTAGCCCCAGGAATCTAGC
Organism: Montemys delectorum; assembly: GCA_019843815.1. Lineage (NCBI taxonomy): Eukaryota > Metazoa > Chordata > Mammalia > Rodentia > Muridae > Montemys > Montemys delectorum. The sequence goes on from JADRCD010216426.1 coordinate 47,001, forward strand.
TAGGTTTTCAATACCAGGGATGATGTCCTGCCTGTTGAGGAGAGATTAAGACAGATGTTCATTGGCACCAAAATGTGAGTGCCACATCCTGCAACTTAATGCTTATCTTAACCTGATGGTAATTGTTGTGAAGCACGGGTGCTGCAGTTGGGTAGGATTGTGTAATGTTTTTCCTTCCCTTGGAAAGGGAAAAGTTTCTATCAGTCCTACCCCTAGACAAAAAAGAAAACAAAAACAAACAAGAAAACAAAACAAGCAACAATTGACTGTTATAAAAGTAGAATTAGCCTCTCCCATGGTTGAGCCTACTTATTGTTTGTCCAATGTAGAGTGATCAACTTTAAAACTATATTACCAACAAAAATTGAGATAGATAGATAGATAGATAGACAGACAGACAGATAGATAGATATATAGATAGATAGAGAGGGAGGGAGGGAGAGGGGGAGTTTGTGAATATACATACACATGTAACAAATATAATCAAATAAAAAGATAGTATCATTTGAAGCAGGGACATGGGAGAGTTCAAGGAAAGATAGCATGGAGAGCTGAAGGAAGAAAGCAGGTTCTGATAAAACTCTTCTTCAATTTAAAATATTTTAAAAAATAAATGAACAGCATTTCATTTAAAAAACAACCATTAAAATCATGGTACTATATGGAAAGCTTGGAGAATAGGTGAAAGCAGGGACTCATTTTTTGTATGAGTTGACTGGTTGCAAGTTAGACAATGCTTTGTCATCAATGCTGAAAGTGGGAGTTACCTCTGATTCACAAGTCTGGGATGTTGTGTATTCATTCTAGCAACAGAAACTGCAGAGGTCAAAAATATCAAAGCACACAATAGGAATGCCCGTAGTGCCTGGAGTGCACTGAACAGTTGTGACAGGATAAAGTGAGAAAACCTATTTTCAGGAGAATATAGTACATAGAACATTTAAAGCTGAAGTTGATACTCATCATGATTTGAAAAGCAAGCCAATCTATGGAGGAACTGATAGACCTTGCCAGAGAAGACAACTATGATCTGTATGGCTGTAGAGTTGGCTGAAGTAACAAGAGATATGTCTTAGTCAGGGTTTCTATTCCTGCACAAACATCATGACCAAGAAGCAAATTGGGGAGGAAAGAGTTTATTTGGCTTACTTCCATATTGCTGTTTATCACAAAGGAAGTCAGTACTGGAACTCAGGCAGGTCAGGAAGCAGGAGCTGATGCAGAGGCCATGGAGGGATGTTCCTTACTGGCTTGCTTCCCCTGACTTGCTCAGCCTGCTCTCTTATAGAACCCAAGACTTCCAGCCCAGGGATGGCACCACCCACAAGAGGCCCTACCTCCTTGATTACTAATTGAGAAAATGCCCCACAGCTGGATCTCATGGAGGCACTTCCCCAACTGAAGCTCCCTTCTCTGTGATAACTCCAGCCTGTGTCAAGTTGACACACAAAACTAGCCAGTACGATTGACCCCTTGTCAACTTGACACACAAACACATCACTATTAAGCCTCAACCCTTATGTTCTTATACATCTCCAAGATCTAAAGTCCCACAGTCTTTGCATATCAACCGTTATTTTCTTATTCATCCCCAAGATCTAAAGTCCCACAGTCTTTAAATATTAAAAGTTCAATCAATTTAAAATGTCCAATATTTTTTAAAATTCAAAGTCTCTTAACTGTGGGCTCCACTAAAATACATTCTTCCTTCAAGAGGGAAAAATATCAGGGCACAGTCACAATCAGAAGCAAAACCAATGTCTGGGATCCAACTCATGATCTTCTGGGCTCCACCAAGGGCTTGAGTCACCTCTCCAGCTCTGCACTTTGTAGCACACATCTTGTCTTCTGGGCTCCAGATGCCTGTACTCCACTGGTGCTGCTGTCCTTGGTGGTCATTGCATGGTACTGGTATTCCCAAAACAATGCTGTAACTAGGCTTTACCAATAGCCTCTGTCTTCATGGTGCCAAACCTCAACTCCTTTGCATGACACCATCAGTCCTGGGCCATCAATTGCAAACTGAATCTGTACCTTCACCAATGGCCTTCCATGGCCTCTCACTGTGCCGAGCCTCCGCTGCTCTTCATGATCCCTTCATGCTGTCAATACCACCTGGGTAACTCTTACACTTTACCAAGTCCTGCTGTAGCACAAGATACAACCTTGGCTATCTCTGGATTACAGCTTCTTTGTGCTCTCAGAAAACACTTCCCAGAAGATGTCACCTCAGTGATTCTGGTCTCGTCTTAATCACCACTAATTTCTTAGCTCCAGCTAACCAGTATCAATAGTCCCAGTAATGCAAAGTTTTCACTTTAGTAGTTCTGGTATCTTGTAAATCACAGCTGATACTTCAGCCCCAGCTAACCAGAACCACAGAATCATCACAATCAAAACAACCTGCCCCTGATAAGAGTCTTTGACCTTCCCTCTGAAATTTCACAAGCCAAGTCTCCATCTTGTACACTGTTCTCAACATGATCTTCCAAGCTCCCACAGAACATTCCACAGAGTTCTTAACAAAGAGTGGCTCTTCTAGCTCAAGTTTCCAAAGTCCTTCCACAGTCCTCCCCAAAACATGATCAGGTTGTCACAGAAATACCCCACTATGTTGGTATCAATTTGTCTTAGTCAGGGTTTCTATTCCTGCACAAACATCATGACCAAGAAGCAAGTTGGGGAGGAAAGAGTTTATTTGGCTTACTTCCATATTGCTGTTTATCACAAAGGAAGTCAGGACTGGAACTCAAGCAGGTCAGGAAGCAGGAGCTGATGCAGAGGCCATGGAGGGATGTTCCTTACTGGTTTGCCTCCCCTGGCTTGCTCAACCTGCTCTCTTATAGAACCCAAGACTTCCAGCCCAGGGATGGCACCACTCACAAGAGGCCCTACCCCCTTGATTACTAATTGAGAAAATGCCCCACAGCTCGATCTCACGGAGGCACTTCCCCAACTGAAGCTCCCTTCTCTGTGATAACTCCAGCCTGTGTCAAGTTGACACACAAAACTAGCCAGTACAAGATACATCATCAGAACTAGCTCAAAGGTCAAGGAGAATGAAGAAGAATGAAAAAGCTGAGAAAAATATTTGAAATATAACAATAATCTAATAAGGTTTGACTGGACAAATGACAAGGGAAAAGAGTCCAGTGTCCTGAGAAAGTAGAGATGAGCTTCTTCTACTACCTGCCAAGTATATGCTTCCTGGAGCAAAGTTGAGGCTGTCTCTGAGTCTTGGATCTGTTATGAATTGCCTGCCATGGGTCATTCTATGTGCATTTGAGATTGCTAAAAGTACTGCACAGCTGCATTGAGTTTGTAAGTGATTGAAACAGATTTTTCTTGTCACTGTCTGCTTTCCCAGGTGAATTGAATAGAGTATAAAAATACTAAAACAAAAAGTGAGGCCACTGCAGATTTCTCTGGGTTTGTCATCCCAGGAGACTGTTTTGGACTGAAGACTCCGCCAGGGTGAGATCTGAAACAACAAGCACTCAAGTTGATCAGATCAGTAATGAATCACTCTGCTATTTCTTTCCAAGTTTGATTAAAATAGCACTTGAGCTTCTGAATATATAGAAGTGTTTGTAGATGAAGTGAAGAGATGCCTGGTAAGAAGCAAGGCATGATCACTAAGGACTTGGTGTTTTATAGTAAAGGGCAGTTTGTTCAACACATGAATAAAGTGTTTGTTCTGTGTTGAAGAATCTAGATTTTGTGTAAGAGGACTCTCTGGAAGTAAACTACTTCTAATTTCTGTCTGCTACTGCTTGGTCAGTATTTCCAGTCTACTATTTATTTGAAGTCTTATGAGTAATATCTTCCAGTACTATGTCTTACCAATTACCCCCAAATTAATAAATATTCAGTTTTATTGCCAACAGATATAAACAGTTGAATTAGATCTAACCCTCATTAGGAAGAGCAAACAGCTATCTTACAGTCATTGTATAGGAAACTAGCTAGATTCTACTATATTTTAAAGAAAACATCATAAAAATATGTTTGTGTTACACTTTGTTTTTGTTTTGTTTTTAAGATGGAAATTCTATAGAATAGGTTATTTTGATATTAAATTGAGTTTCTGAAAAGACAAGATCAATTAATGTGAGAATAAATAGTAGAGGAACAAAAAGGACAAAAACATTTAACAGAATTAAGTAAATGGAATGTGTACAAGGCAATACTACCCTTGAATATGTAAATATTTTGATATATAAACAATTCCATTCTTGTAACATGCTTTACTGCATTAATACCTAACTTTGAATATTCCTGTAGGTATATAAGGTTCATTGAAGATGGGAATCATTTAAATCTCTACAGTTTCAGAAAGAATGAGCCTTGTATATATTTGGACTTTCCAAGAAAGAGTAAGTACTTGGAAAAGTATGATCTCAAAGATGACGAGAGGGACACACCTCCTCTATTATCCACACTACCCCTATAATAACAAGATTTGATTTTTACATCTTCATACTCTCTTGGGTTTTTTTATCCATTTTATCGTGGGCCTTAAAATGCACATCTCATTTCTTCCTTCAATTTTCCTGTGACATGACATCATTTCCTTTATGCCCCTCATTAGATTATTTAACGTGCTCATCTCATTACACCTTTCCCATCTTGCATCTTATTAGACCCCTTAAACATGCACATCTCATTACACAGTCCTTACATATCTCATTACACGATTCCATTTTTGTATCTCATTGTCATTTCATTTCTGCATCTTATTACACTAAAACCAAGTTCCCATTATATCTTACATATTTTGAAAATTTATATACTCTCCTTTCCTTCCTTTATGCATGTAATTATAATGTTTCTCCTTTATGTGACCAGCTCATTACACTTTACTTTCACCCATCTCATTTCAGCCTGAAGGATGCCCATCTTACGGACACTTCCTGAGACATAGCTCATTAAACCATCTCACGTATTCACCTCATTACAGCTTTTTAACATATACATCTTATTACATAGAACTCTCCACGAATCTCATTAAAATTTTGAAAGCCACAAATCTTACTTTTTCTTTCTATCATACTCTTCTTGTCATGTCATCATAACTGTACTCATTAAAATATTTACTGTTTCAACATAGCCCTTCATTATATGTTTGTGACAGCTTCCTTGTTAATATTCCAGTACTTTGTTTGTGGCATTTTCACATTTTACATGGAGCAAGAATAGTCTCATATCTTTCAATAGAGAGTTTTGCTAAAATTTAATTTCACATTTTGCTACATTATTTTGTTCTTGCTTTGATGTATCTCAGGCTCACACCCTGAGTATATTTATACACATGTAGTAAAAATATTGAAATATATTTGGGTTTGGCAAGTACAAGTTTACAAAAGTTGATAAAACTTAGTTCAATAAAAACTTGGATTGATTTTTATTTCAGAAATTATTGGAATTATTTATATTTTATTGAGAATTGTAAATAGTCATGAAAGAAGTCACCCCTAGCTGGGTAGTGGTAGCATTTGCCTCTAATCCTAGCACTTAGGAGGCAGAGGCAGGTTGATTTCTGAGTTCGAGGATAGCCTGGTTTAAATCGAGTTCCTGGAGAGCCGGGGCTATACAGAGAAACCCTGTCTCAGAAAAAAAAAAAAATCAGACCACCAAAATTTCTGAGATGGGTGGGAAAGAATATATTTATACCACATGTATCAACTACTCTTTGAAATTTTATCCCATAGAGCAGTATTAAAAAGTCTTGATTGAATATTTGATGATCACATATGCATAAAATTTTGGTTTTAGCATCACTTGGCTTACAACTCTATGTGACCTTCTAGAACTAATACCACAAGTAATTCCTTGACAAACATCTCATCAGAGTGTTTCTTAAACTTTAATGCCCATTATAGATAAGCATTGAAAAGGTTCAGTGGAAGTACCAAGACCCCAGCCACATGGTTTTGTTTTCTAAAACAAATCTGGACTTTCATGTTCTTTATTAGTTTTTCCAGAATATTCTGAGATATATCAAAGTTTGGAGTAGTACTTTCTGGATTGATACTAAATGATACTCTTTGTAAGAACACAATGAGGGATACATCTGTAAAATGGTATTGGGGTCCTGATCATGAAATCATAATCATTCAATTATAATAACTGCTTGCTTTCTCCGTAGTTACTAAACACAGATATGCAGATACTTTCCCTCAAAGATCTGAGCTGCTTATCTGGCAATACACTGAAGTTATTCACATACTGGCACCCAAGCCTTTGTATCAGACAGATGCAAGTTTAAATCCCTTAATTTAGCATATCTGATTATCTTGGGGAAGGATGATATATGAGGTCTGGAAGTCAGTTTCCTTCAGTGTGAAGTGGAGTGATAACATTATCTTACATCATTATTGATAAAAACAAAGGGGTTGGCATATCCACATTCCTTATCATCTCTAGCGAGGAGTGGCTCCTCAAATAACAATGACTATTACTGAAAACATTGCTTTCACCCTTTTGTGTCCACAAAGAGGAGAACATTTTTGAAATGACTACTGTGTACCAACAGATCCACAGTTAACAGATGAAAGGAAGTAAATGAAGATATGCCACAGTTGTGTGACCTTACAGAGGTTGTTTCCCTTCTTGATTGTTTGGCAGCTGTGCAAATGCCACTGTTAATCCCTCTGACTTTCTGAGGGAGCATCCCATTGGAACATCCATATTCAAATATATTACACAAAACAGCAAATCCAACCCTTCAAAGAGAACTTAGCATTTTTCTGTACTTACCAGAAAAGTTAGCTCCCATGAGAAACTTGGTTCGTTGTCCATGTATTTGCAGTATGCCCTCCAGACATCAAATCTGCCCTTTTAACTAACTAAACTTATTCCATGAAGGAATCAAACATGGATCTATATAGTCTGCTTCGTAACACCTTAAACAATGTCAAGAATGCTGGTGAATGACTATAATAACCCTGTAGCTGGAAGGTAAAGAAAGGAAAACCAGAAGTTTAAGCCTAGCATCATCCATATAGCAAGCATAAAACCAACATTGGCTACCTAATTCTTTGTCTTCAAAATACAAGTCAGAAATCCCACTGACACAGAAGCAAAAGTACTTCCTAAAAAGCAAACATTGTCTACATCAAACATGAATACAGGAAAGTTGATAACAGTGACAGGCAGTTAGATCAATGGAATAGAATTGAAGACCCAGAAATGAACCCACAAACCTATGGCCACTTGATCTTTGACAAAGGAGATAAAACCATACAGTGGAAAAAAGACAGCATTACAATACATGGTGTTGGCTCAACTGGCACTTAGCATGCAGAAGAATGCAAATCTATCCTTTCCTATCTCCTTGTACAAAGTTCAAGTCCAAGTAGATCAAGGACCTCCACATAAAACCAGATGCACTGAAACTAGTAGAAAAGAAAGTGGGGAAGAGCCTCGAGCACATAGGCACATGGGAAAATTTCCTAAACAGAACACCAATAGCTTATGCTCTAAGATCAAGAATTGACAAATGGGACCTCATAAAATTGCAAAGCTTCTGTAAGGCAAAGGACACTGTCAATAGGACAAAATGGCAACCAACAAATTGGGAAAAGATCTTTACCAATCCTATGTCTGATAGAGGGCTAATATCCAATATATACAAAGAACTCAAGAAGTTAGACTCCAGAGAACCAAATAACCCTTTTAAAAATGGGGTACAGAGCTAAACAAAGAATTCTCAACTGAGGAATACTGAATGACCAAGAAGCACCTAAAGAAATGTTCAACATCCTTAGTCATCAGGGAAATGCAAATCAAAACAACCCTGAGATTCCACCTCATACAAGTCAGAATGGCTAAGATAGAAAAACTCAGGTGACAGCAGATGCTGGAGAGGTTGTGGAGAAAAAGGAACACTCCTTCACTGCTGGTGGGATTGCAAGGTAGTACACCTCTGGAAATCAGTTTGGCAGTTCTTCCAGAAATTGGACATAGTACTACCAGAGGACCCAGCTGTACCACTCCTGGGCGTATACCCAGAAGATGCTCCAAAATGTAATAAGGACACATGCTCCACTATGTTCATAGCAGCCTTATTTATAATAGCCAGAAACTGGAAACAATGCCCCAGATGTCCCTCAACAGAGGAATGGATACAGAAAATGTGATACATCTACACAATGGAGTACTACTTAGCTATTAAAAACAATGAATTTATGAAATTCTTGGGGAAATTGATGGATCTGGAGAATATCATCCTGAATGAGATAACCCAATCACAAAAGAACACACGAGCCAGTCCCACAACACCCAGAGGAAGCTCCACTACCAGGCACTATGACACATCCAGGATCAGAGGTGAGGAGGAACCAACATCTGTCCCAACACTGGGAGTAACTGGGACCAGCGGGACCAGGCACACAGGAACTCTGCCAGCCCAGTAGTTCTGGTTCATTTGGGTCTCTCTGGGCTGGTGTCTTGAGCAGACCTTGGGTACAAGCTCCACAGCCAGTCCCACAACACCCAGAGGAAGGCCCACTCCCAGGTGCTCTGACATGCTCAGGATCAGAGCAAGTCCTGGACACACCATCACACCAGAGAAGCAAGATTCAGATATAAAATCACTTCTCATGATGATGATACAAGACTGTAAGAAAGACATAAATAGCACCCTCAAAGAAATACAGGAGAACACAGGTAAACAGCTAGAAGCTCTTAAAGAGGAAACACAAAAATCCTTTAAAGAACTACAGGAAAACACAATCAAATAGGTGAAGGAAATGAGCAAAACCATCCAGAATCTAAAAATGGAAATACGAACAATAAAGAAATCAGAAAGAGAGACAACCCTGGAGATACAAAACCTAGAAAAGAAATCAGGAGTCATAGATGCAAACATCACCAACAGAATACAAGAGGTAGAAGAGAGAATCTCAGGGGCAGAAGACACCATAGAAAACATTGACACAACAGTCAAAGAAAATGAAAAGCAAAAAGCTCCTAACCCAAAACATCCAGGCAATCCAGGATGCAATGAGGAGACCAAACCTAAGGATAATAGGTATAAAAGAGAGTGAAGACTCCCATTGTAATGGGCCAGTAAATATCTTCAACAAAATTATAGAAGAAAACTCCCCTAACCTAAAGAAAGAGATGCCCATGAACATATGAGAAGCCTACAGAACTCCTAATAGACTGGACCAGAAAAGAAATTCCTCCAGACACATAATAATAAAAACACCAAATGCACTAAACAAAGAAAGAATTTTAAAAGCAGTAAGGGAAAAAAAAGCAAGTAACATATAAAGGCAGGCCTATCAGAATTACACCAGACTTCTCACCAGAGACTATGAAAGCTAGAAGATCCTGGGCAGATGTCATACAGACCCTACAAAAACACAAATGCCAACCCAGGCTACTATACCCAGCAAAACTCTCAATTACCATAGATGGAGAAAACAAGATATTCCATGACAAATAAAATTTACACAATATCTTTCCACAAACCCAGCCCCACAAAGGATAATAGACGGAAAACATCAACATAAAGAGCAAAACTACACCCTAGAAGAAGCAAGAAAGTAATCTTTCAACAAATCCTCACAAACCTAATTCTACCTCATACAACAAAAACAACAGGAAGTGACAATTACTTTTTCTTAATATCTTAATATGAAAATTAATATTACCAACATATCCTAAGTGATTGAAATCCAAAAATATGAGAAGTTAGAAATTTGTTGATTGTCATCCAATGGTCTCTCTAATTTGGTAATTGGAGAAATAGGTCCAACATTGTATAATCTATATATACTTTCAGCTTGTTTGTTTGTGACAGTGTCTGGCTGTGTACAACATAAGGGTCTTGAAATCTTGCTTCTCCTATCTCAGCCTCTCATTAGTAGTATTGTTTATGTCATGTCTTTACACTACACTATACTATGGTTTTCAGAACAGCTTATATATTTCAAAAGTATTTATATACCCAAAAGAAACATAGACGATTAACTAGGGAGGTTGCTTGTAAGAGAAGAACAAAGAATGAGAGTGAATGCTTTGCTTGACATTTGTAGCTCTTGTATCAAGTTTGAAGAAGAGGACTTTATAAGTTCTTTCTCTGAGATTAATGCTTTTCCAAATTATCACAGCTAATGAACCAAATTCTTACCCAAACCTAATGTCTGTGCCACCCTCTAACAGAACCATTGTTCATTGAAACAGTTGGTGAATGACTTTATGGATAGACCATCTTAATACCTACACCTTTTCTTAAATGAATATAACCTGTTCTTTGTGGGCTGAGAATAAAGTCACTCATTCAAGTCAATTAGCTTTGACCATAGAAGGAAGTCTATATCTAAAAATCGAGCCTACAATTCATTTCTTGGTGCAGCAGAACTGTCAACTCTCAGCTTAGCTATGATGGAGGTAAAATCCTTTGGTCATGTGAGGGTCATTGAAGTACAGCCTTATTACAATGAAATTCAATGTCTAAAAATTGTTCTTATTTTGGGCTGGTACTACAGAAAGAGCCAAGATTTTTAAACTCTTCTAAATACAAAACAAACAAAAAGACTTTATACATTTATGTTCATTTAAGAAAATACCATAGTGATGTATTTTGAAGTATACAGTTAATATGTTTGAAGTTATTTAAAATTTATATTGAGAAAAATGTATTTTCACTATTGCTATAAACGAGGATCTACATAAGACTGTTAATTTGGTTGTTGTTTTATATCAAACAACTTTTATAATATTTATTTTTATTGTTATAATATTTTATAAATTTTAAGGAATATGACAAAAAAGATATTGTAGGTATTGAAGGGGGATCTCTGGGAGGAGTGGGGTTACAAAAGGGAAACAAGAATGTGATTTAATTCTATTTACTTAAAATATGTTTTTAAATGTTAACAAATTCAGGTAAATTGAAATCATGTAACTTTTCTCATCATAATGCAATAAAATTTTCAAAAAAAGAAAAGAAAAGATCTAATTAAAAAAAAAAACTCTCTCAAGGAATGATATTTCAAACCTCTTTACCTTTAATTTTCCCACAAATTATTCAACATCCATACACAAAATAATGTCAAGGAAAAGCAGTAACTTCATGGTGTGACAGTGACTCTTGAACCAACAATGTCCAAATATAGCAACTCCGTGTCTTAAAGTCCCATGTAGTGATAGGTGCCGGGTGGGTGAGATTGCACTCTCATTTGTTTTCAAGCTCACGATAAGTCTCTACTTTTTAACTCATTTTGAAGTAGATTAGGATGCGTAACACTGATTACTGAAGCGTGAGCAGAAGTAACAGGGTCACTCTTAGTGAAAGGTGTGACCTAGTCTGCTATGTACTACTTCACCACGAAAAGAATAAACATGTTAAAGAGGGGTCCCACACTGGGGTGGCTAAGTACTAATATGACCAACATCCTCAGCCAACACAGATGGATTAAAAAGGAGCTACTTAGCATATCAATGATGAAATATGCTTTAAGTAAATTAGAAAGTTACCAGGTGTTCAAAACAGTTTGCAAAAGAAGTATAGTTGGCAAAAATTATGTGGCTATCAGGGAAATGTACAATTCAAATCACAAAGATTCCCATTCATGGTGAAGAAATAGAAACTTTTTTCTTTCTTTCTTTTTTTTTTTTTTTTTTTTTTTTTTTTTTTTTTTTTTTTTTTTTTTGGTTTTTCAAGGCAGGATTTCTCTGTATAGCCCTAGCTGTCCTGGAACTCACTCTGTAGATTAGGCTGGCCTCGAACTCAAAAATCCGCCTGCCTCTGCCTCCCAAGTGCTTGGATTAATGGCGTGTGCCACCACTGCCTGGCAGAACTTTTTGTTCTAAGCAGTCACATAGCAAATTCCTCTGAATTCAAACATTCCATCCCTCCTGGAGGTAGAAAGACTTAAAAATCCCAGAAAGCTGAAGCTTACAAGAATTCACACTAGGTCTTCCCCAGAAGAGTTTCTGGGGAGATGAGCATCTTTCACCAGCCTAAGGCTTACAGATCATTGAAGAAACTCAGGAAAGCAGCAGATTCATCAACCACACTGGGATTCCTCTGCTCTTGCACCATCCACTCTCTTGCAGATAACACTTTATGCATAGACCTGTAAGGAATTCCAATCAACTTTTCCCTTCTTCAAGGTGGGTTTTCGTGATACCTTACTTTGTTCTGTTACTGCATCTGGGTTAGCAGACATTTGTTTACATTTCCCCAGGGGCGTGGTGGGGGGCGGGGGGACTCACATTACACCTCTTCCTTGTTCAATGGAAGGTAAATTAGTATATCAACTTTGTCAAATGGCATGGGGATTTTCTTTAAATAACTAAATATAAAACTTCAGGATGTGAAGTCAACATGTAAAAAAGATACCTGCAAACCCACGTTTATTGTGTCCCTATTCATGATATCCAAGACACGGAACCATCCCAGACGTCCATCAATGAATGAGTGGAAAAAAGGTATAGTGTGTGCATGCATGCACAGGCACACAGAAGTATTACTCAACCATGAAGAAATGATTACATTCACAGGAATACAGAAAGGATAGAAGATCACCACATTAAATGAGATCGTCCAGAAACAGAAATACAAGTATTGCAGCTTTTCTCCTATACATGTATGTTATAGAGGGGACCCGAAAGTAATAGAAGTACTCTCAGGGAAAGGAAAGGGGATGACAGGAAGCAGAACGGAGATTGGATATATCAAAAAAGGATGTATGGTTGCATGGAAATTTTACAACCAAATATAATGATTATTGTTGATGACGCCATAGTTATTTAATAATTAGTAACTTAAAAACATAGTCACATGGCAACTTTGTAACTAAGAGTGGAAAAAGCCCATTCTAGAATTTATAAAGAAGAAGAGGTAGTGATTGGGCAATAGATCTTTAGCCAGTCCATAAGCAGTATGGTAGGTGCTGCACCAAGAAAGATGCTGGGAAACTAAAAACTTGTCTGACTTTAAGACACAGAACAAAGTTCAGTTGTGATTATTGTGCTCCCATGCTATGACGAAAGCAAAATGAAACATGAAATGTTAAGATTAAAATATTACATAGGGGTCTAAGACTCACAGAAAATTTTTTTTCTTTTTTTGCTAGGATACTACTTGTATAATTTGTTGGCTTGAAACTACCCTTGAAAAATATGTAGCCTTTCTGGTTCCTAGAAGCCCAAGAGCAAGGTGCTTATGTAACATAGAAACAATTGAGTCAAGGCCCCTGGAGGACATATAGTGAAACGGAAGATATAAGAAGTATGCATGCTGAGACTTTAGAATTGTCCCCAGGAGATACAAGGATGATTGGAATTGAAAAAAAAAAAAAAAAAAGGAAAAGTGGGGGAGAAAAAGGTGGAATGCATTGATAGGGAGATGGTGTACCAGCAGAAAGACGATGAGGGAAGAAAAGAAGCTAGATATGAGAAAAATTGAAGAGATTGTTAGTCACTAGCCTGCTTTTCTGAGTCTAGTTTGAGGGCATTTTCTAAGTAGATGAACACAAGTGATATAATGCAATTCGTAAATAACCAGATCACCTACTGCAGCACAAATTGTATTTTCAGCTGACTAGTTCATAATAAATAAATATTCAGCAAAGTGCATGCTACTTGAGATTAGGTCATTTAGAAAGTTCCATTCCATTAAAAGTAAGTTTCATTTGCTTGACAAAGGCTACTAGCTGAACTGTCAATTGCCTGTCTTAATGGATGACACCTGTAAGTAAAATAAACATATTTTTAATGGAATGGATGGTCACAGCGACCTTATCTCAAGATATTATACCCTTTGGTGAATATTTATTGGTGAATTAGCAAGATGCTAATATGAAAGGACTGCGTTCCTCTCCATTACCTTCTCTTGCTAGATAAAGGCAGTCATTTTCTAAATGCCCAAATTGCTTTCAGAATTTACCAATTATTGAGAAAAAACAGCATATAACAAACAATATTAATAATTAGAAGTCAATCTACTAGTCTGAATTTTAAGTTTTAATGTGATAATATTGCTAATAGTACCCAAGCAGCCTATTAGCAAAACTTCTAGTGTTTTTATGGCTGATAGCTTATCAGAATTTATTACATAAAATATATTTTTCAATGATGTAGTTAGTTTGAAATTCACTTTTAGTCCCTGAGAGCTCTGAGGGAACTAGTTAGTTCATATTGTTGTTCGTCCTAAGGGGTTGCAAACCCTTCAGCTCCTTGGATCCTTTCTCTAGCTCCTTCACTGGGAGGAGACTAAACCACCAACCAAAGAGTACACATGGTGGCACTAATGGCTCCAGCAGCATATGTATAGCAGAGGATGGCCAAGTTCGTCATCAATGGGAGGAGAGACCCTTGGCCCTGTGAAGGTTCTATTCCCCAGTGTAGGGGGATGTCAGTGCCAGTAAGCAGGAAGGGGTGGAGTAGTGAGCAGGAGGATTGGAGAGGGAACAGGAGTTTGTTTTAGTTTTTGTTTTTTATTTTATTTTATTTTATTTTATTTTTGGAGGGGAACCTGAGAAAGGAGATATTGTAAATAAAGAAAAACATCTAGTAAAAAAATTTAAAAAAAGAAATATACTTTTAAACAAAAAAATATCAAAACTAAAGACTATTGCTGACTTGGTACTTAAATGTCAAACTGTCTCTTTCAAGTTAAGAATAATTTCAGTGGACCACATGTGTTTCACACTTAGCAAGAAAATTCCTTCTGTCTTGTCTATGTAGGATTTCTCAACTGATGAGATGAAGAAATGACACAAAACATGCTATTCCACTAAATTTAATGAAAATTACAACAAACCAAAAGAGGCAAGAAAATCCCACATTTTCAAATAGTTTTTAAGATGTTTAATTACATTTATAATACCTAGTATTTTCAAATTATAAAGGGTTATATGGATTGAAAACCTAGCTACTTTTTAAAAATGTGTGATTATTCTGCTTCCTGGAAGCTCATGGGTAAGATATTTATATGAATTGGAGAAGCTAAGGCTCCTGGAAGAGGCAGAGCAAAAGGGAAGATATAAGGACCAACATGCATGCCATAACTCTGGAATTGTTCCCAGGAGGTGAAAAAATAACTGGAAGGAAAAGGAAGGAAGTAAAGTAGAGAGAATAATGTGGTTAAGTTTTTATGAGCTTAACACTGGATTTTAATATTTCAAAAAGTTTGGCAAGTTTTGATTCTTGGAATGTCTGTAGAACAAGTACTATAGCATGGGAAAGAAACTACAAGGTCAGCTTCCGGGACCTATCTCACGCACACAGGACCTACAGGGTCTACTTGCACAGAATCACAGCTCCTCTTTTCCTGGGCTCAGTTCCCAGGGTGTCTAGAAATTTAGAGGGAGAAATTCTAGGATCCCTGGTGAAGATTCAATGTCTCTTTCCTTTGGAGAATTTGATTTATAAGTACACTGTTTACAGTTCTTCATCCTTTCTCCATTCTCCTTCCAACTCCTCCTTTGCTCCACACCCTTTCAAATGCATAATCTGTCTTTCTTCAAATATTATTGTGACTTTTAAATATTTACATATTTTTGGTCAGAGTTCCAAAAAGAACTGATAGAAGGAAGGAATGGATAAATATGTATTCATTTACGAGAGTTTGTATTTATTAGAGTGGATTACAGGATGTGATCCAGCTAGTGCAACAATAGCTGTCTTTTGATGCAAAAGCAAAGAATCTAATAGTTGTTCAGTCCCTAAAGTTAGATGTCTCATCTGCTCTTTAATCTGCATTGTAATTTCAAAGAAATCAGTTGTTATACTACTTAAGGAACACCTCAGCTACAGGTAGATGAGCTTGCCAGAGAGAGAGTGAGGACAAGAAAGCAAAGGGAAAATGTCATTCTTCCATGTCCATTTACACAGGCTTTCACCAGAAGATGTGGTCCAAATTTAGTGTGGCTCTTCCTGTCTCAAAAGATCTAGTAAAGAGAAATTCTTACAGGATGTCCAACTGCTTGGGTTTTACAAGTTGATTTCAAATGTAGTCAAGTTGACAACAAAATTAGCCATCACAACATGTAAATATATAAAGACAATCTGCTGAGTCCATTTGGTGTGGCTTGCATATAATATATTTATATCACTTGGTATTTGGATAGTCAATTAGAGAAACCAACTAGGTGGCTGTAAAGAGACCCTACTACTGCTGCTTATTCAAATCAGTAGAATTTCTAACTTAATCCTAATAATTTCCTGATATATATATATGTATATATATGTATATATATGTATGTGTGTGTGTGTATGTGTGTGTGTGTGTGTGTGTGTGTGTGTGTGTGTGTGTGTAAATGACAGGAAAGTAGCTCCTATGAACTCTCAGTATGGTTGCCTAAGTGATATCTGAGCAATGGCAACCTCAGTCAGCATGCCAACATAGATGTTGGAAATCTCTTAAGGTTCCCTTTTTAGAAGAAAAGCTACAGGTAATTTAGTACTCTTTAAAACCAATTATTTCCACCATTGGTGATATAAGACCAGTCCTAATCTAATGAATCTAATGGAATCCAGGCTAGTCAATAAGGAATTTTAGGAAGAAACTGGAATCTTTCTGCCAGTCTTCCCAGTGACTCATTTTAGTAATAAAATCAAAATATCCTCACCCACTCCTGAGGCTCACAAATATTTGATGTCATTACTTCCTCTCAAGGTGATCTCAAGTGTCTTTATACATGAAAGGCTTAGAGATAGGTAAGGTTCTTTGGCTATGCTCACTCCTTCAATGACAGTCTCCGGATCTCAAGTTCTATAGCTGTAATGGCCTCTGAAAAGATAGTCCACAGCATTGAGCTGAGCTGAGCTTCTGGAGACTTTGTTCCAGCTTCTGACTTACTCTTCTTTTCTCATGATAAATGACCAGAGTTTTCTAAATCTGCTTCCTGCTTATCAGAATTTTAGAGGTCAAAAGGTCTCATCTAATTTTGTAATCTCTGTCTCTTCTAATTCAAGGTGATGGTTTTCATAACAACAATATTCTGTTAAAAATCTGTGTGCTTCATTTTAATAGAAAAAAAATCTACCTCTGTGAATGTTTATTTTAGAAGCCTGTATTCCACCATCTAGACATCCAAAGGTCTATTCTGGCATCTCAAAAGCACATCCTTGACATTCTTAAAAGGATGCTTTCTCTTTGAGACATGGCTTTACATGTTCCTGGGAGTTTAAATAAAGTTTTTTAACCTATCATCTCGTTTTCATTCCTAAACCAGGAGTTCTCAAAATGTGGTTCAAGGATCCTTGGGGTTACCAAGATATATCAAAGAATCTATGAGGTCCAAATCCTGTTTAATAATAACAATAAGACATGACCTTTTTATTCTACTTGTTAGACAGAGTAAAGTTTTCTATTGGCTACAACACCTGTATTACTTTTATCTATCACCAATCAAATAGATATTAAATCTGAAAAGCATGGAAAACAAAGATTTTTGAAAATATCATTCTTTGAGTGATACAAAGTAGTTGGATTCTCAATAGGAGAGATGGTAGGGAGGAGTTGGGAGGAGAAAAGGGAGGGGAAAGTATAATCAAGATTTATATGTTAAAAGAGAATCTATTCTCAATAAAAGAGAAAAAGATATTCTTGTGCAAATATAGTTATTTCTTAACATTTTAGGTAAATAATGAACATTTAAATTTCTCAACTTGATCTCTATAATCAATAACCAAATACACTCATCAAAAGCCCCTCAACATTCTTTCATGATAAAAAAAAAAAGTACAGGGAACCTGAGAAAAGTTTTTAGAAGTGTCCACTTTAGACTGTGTTTTGTTTACAAAAGCCATGCTTGTTCAACATATAAATTGCATCAAGTAAAAATTAAAGATGTTTGCAAGAGTTACAAACAACAAATAGAAATAGAAGACGTAACAGACAAAGCCAAACCTTTCTGTGAAAAAAACTAAACACAGAGAGTGTGGCACATAAGAAAGTTGTACTCAGCAAGGCTCTTTGAGAAATCACACCAAGGGTTATATGGTATGATAACTGTCCATAAATGAATATGAGAACCATAAAGAACCAAAAACTTCAACCCAGAAGAGGCAGAAGCCATCTGACTTTTCTATTTACTGAAAGCCATGTATAAGCAATCTATCGATTGCAACTATGGTTAGACTCCTATGCAAAGTCCAGTAAGTCAGTAAGCTAAAAGAAAGGGCAGGGGTGTAAAGAACCTGTTTCATCATGTCCATTCTGTTGAATATTTTTGTAAGATATTGAGTTGTTTCTGCAATTTTAATATCCAAATGAAAGCAATCCATAGATAAGGATTTCCAACTGAGCCAAAAGCTAGCAGCTTAAGTTACACAGCCATTGTTACTGATATACCATATCTATCTTAAAGGCATATCCAAAAAAATCTTCTTTTTGTTAGAACATAGGGTTAAAAACGTAATGTAAGGCTGCTTCTCAAAGTTTCAACACTGCTAGGTGAGCACTGACTGAAGGCCATAGCTCCTGAATTACTTTGTGCCTTTAGAAAATGCCTGTCACTTCCCTTAATTCCTTGCTCAGTCATTTAGAACAAAACACAGCACAACAAAATCTCAATCCATTCTGCCAGCTCAACAAAAGGCTTTGTGTGGGTGTGTGCAAGAAAGTAATTATGAGGTTTTTATTTCACTAATTATTCTTCAGCCTTTGAAATGTCAGTGTAGGTCAAAGTAGCAGCCAATGTTTTGAACCAGATCTGAATGAAAGTAAGGAAGCCACTGCAGGAATAACAAGGAAAAGAATCAAGAGTAAAGTAATTTGACACCATGAATGACAGAAAATGTAGTTCAAGGTCACAGGAACTTACAGTTTCCATCCAAGAAATTACCAAACCCCCCGTTGTGATGAAAAATTTATTGGGCACTGGTAGCACGATTGACTGCCCCACTGTTGTCACCATGGTGATGCTCTGAACATACGTAAGGAAAAAATTAAGTGATGGAATTAATTATAAATATTTTAAATTGTAAAGAGCTTTTTTCATTGAAGTTGCTACTTTTAGGGATTGTAAATTTATCCCAAACCTTGTATAACTTATTAGAGCATAGATAAACTTTCTAGAGAAATCATGTTTTTAAGCTGGTCTATGTATTAATTTAAGGCCAGACACCACTATCTCATTTTTATGTACATTATGGTGTGACATTTTTCTAACGTTTAGAGAAGGTAAGCATACCTTGTGAGGAGAGAATATGAGTAAGTAAGACAGGTGACCTGATTGATGTGTCCTCTGCTAACTAATATACATGAATAAGCTGAGTTCCCTTTAATAAATTATCCCAGGAGGTTAGTAGACTTAGGTTCAACACTGATTTCTCTGACCCTAAACCTCAGGCCCAGCTCAGTTTACACAGTGGAAGCAGAGTAGAGTAAAGTGATTCCATTCATTTCAGTCAGGCCCATGACTGATATCCAGTGTCATGACCAAATTGATCACACAATGGTCTCCATCAATCTTTGCAGCAGGAGAATTGGGGAGATTAGTTGGACTGTGGCCTGTTCATTGTACCTTCCATAGATACAGCTCAATCTAAGAGGAGAAAGAAGAGGAAGTTAATTAAAAAGACAGGCTTCCCCCTGTTAGTTTCTTTTCCCAAAGTTTGATGTCCTGTAGGTCTAAAGCATCCCAACTTATTTCTTTAAGTGCATTCCCCAAGCCCACTGCCTCACCAGCTAAGCCTCAACAAGGTCTCCTTTTATCTAGCATGAATATATATACTTGCTATTTTGAGAAGCATTAACCTAGCTACTAACCATTTGGGGAGTGTTTGAGTTTTCACTACTAAGCAAAATTGTTTATAAGATCTGAAATATATTCATGGTTTGAGATCAAGACGTACTTACAAAAAAAAAGACCAAGGCTTCCAAAAGGTCTCAATTCAGCCCTCATATGTACATAAAACTGAGCAGTATCTGAAACGCAAACACTCTCTAGTTACTTTGGTTATCCCACTTCCTGACGCTTCAGCCCAGTGCAGCTCAATAAAAATGTAACATCAGATCCAAATGTGAGTCACACCTTGAGTTTCTCCATTAAGAAAGCAAAAACAGATGAGACATTTACATTAATATACCCTTTAGCCTAATATGGCCAAAATATTGTTCAATCTTAAATCAATACATATTAATGAAATAAATTACTATTTGTGATCTAGCACTTATGAGTCTTCCTAGTTGTACTAGGGCTTCAGCATTGGGTTGTAGTTCATGTATTGAGCATGTATTGATCAGAATTAGACACAAGCCTAACACTCAAGAGATTCATATAAAAAGAGGTTATAATATGAGCTGGCAGAGTATTAGCTCATAGATGAGGATAATGACTTAACTTATGCTCCCTAAATCCAGTGTGTTACTCAGGGAATCATACTTTCTTAGCTATTCAACTTGTGTCTTGATGGTAGATTCTGAACCCTTTTGTTTTATATTATGATATTAATGTTGTACATGTATATATGCATGTATGTGTGGGTATGTGTATGTATGTATGTCTGTGTCTGCTTATATGTATGTGTGGTTTTTATGTGAGTATGTATGTGTGTTTGTGTTTGTATGTGGCACATATGTATTTATGTATGTGTATGTACATGTATGTATAAAAAGTGTGTCTTTTTCTGTGAGGATGTACATGTGTGTGTGTGTGTGTGTGTGTGTGTGTGTGTGTGTGTGTGTGTGTAGGTTTCAAGAATGTACAGTACTGTACCTATGCACTGTTATATACGTTGTTACCAAATGAGTTCTGCTCTTTTCAGCCTTCCAGTTGAGGTAAGTAATTCCTCCATTCTCCAGGCTTATTCCTAAATTAAGGATACTTGTCATGTATCCCACTATGTAGTTGATGACATAAAACTTGTTCTTCAATCCTTAGTTGCTTCACTTGAAAAAATAAAACTAGGTAAATAAATAACAGTGTTCCCATCACAAAGTTCTCATGATAATGCACATGATCCAGCCTCGTTTCTGGAATGTAAGGAGTCAATAAATGTTTACTGTTATTTCCAGCTTTTCTTCCACTTAAATAACAGCTGAAGAGAAAAGGAAACCATGGGACAAAAATCAAAGGAGAGGAGAGGAGAGGAGAGGAGAGGAGAGAAGAGAAGAGAAGAGAAGAGAAGAGAAGAGAAGAGAAGAGAAGAGAAGAGAAGAGAAGAGAAGAGAAGAGAA
>JADRCD010216426.1:71697-82574 GCA_019843815.1 Montemys delectorum
GAGAGAGAGAGAGAGAGAGAGAGAGAGAGAGAGAGAGAGAGAGGAAGGAAACATAAAGTGAAAGATAATATCCACAAAAGATTAATTGCATAGAGAGTTAATGTCTGGAATATAGCTTGGCAGCACAATACAGATAACCTGGGGAAAGGCATGAAATGCTTACCACAAAGACTACAATGGTACTAAAAAGGGTTGATAGATACAGAAAGCTCCTCTACATACTAATAAGCATAAAAGTAAAAATAAATCGTCTTCATGCTTGTTAGGATGACAATTACGAAAGAGATGAAAGATAGTTGGTGAGGCATGTCAATAAAGCGCTGTCTTAACACCAAGGTTACTCAGCACAAGATACTCCATAAAACAGTAAGAAGTTTGGGCTTCCCAAATACACTGGCAAAGGCCTGGAAATACCTGGACGTCTATACAGACAAAACACAAACACACACACACACACACACACACACACACACACACACACTGAAATCTTACAGAAGAACTTTTTATTTGTGGCAGATAATTAAGCTTGAGGAGATTGTGCTAAGTGGACGTGTCATACACTCAACAAATATCACAGGACATCATTTACATTTAGTCTAAGAGTTGAAGTCAGAGAAACCCCACATCCCATAGAGGGCTAATATCCAAAATATATAAAGAACTCAAGAAGTTAATCACCAAAAAAAGAATCAACCCAATCAAAAAATGGGGTATAGAACTAAACAGAGATTTCACAACTGAGGAATCTCGAATGGCTGAGAAGCACCTAAAGAAATGTTCAAAGTCCTTAGTGTCAGAGAAATGCAAATCAAAATGACCCTGAGATTCCACTTTAAACCAATCAGAATGGCTAAGATCAAAACCTCAGGTGACAACACATGTTGGAGAGGATGTGGAGAAAGAGGAACACTCCTCCATTGCTGGTGGGATTGCAAACTGTTCAAACCACTCTGGAAATCAATCTGGAGGTTCCTCAGAAAATTGGAAATAGATCTACCTGAAGACCCAGCTATACCACTCTTGGGAATATACCCAAAAGATGCTCTACCATGCCACAGGGGTATGTGTTCCACTAAGTTCATAGCAGCCTTATTTGTGATAGTCAGATGTTGGAAACAATCTAGATGTCTCACGACAGAAGAATAGATACAGAAAATGTGAATCATTTACACAATGGGATACTACTCAGCTATTAAGAAAGAAGACATCCTCAGTTTTGCAGCCAAATGGATGGAACTAGTGAGGTAACTCAGAGCCACAAGGACATGCATGGTATGTACTCACTAGTAAGTGGATATTAGCCAAAAAAAAAAAAACAAAAAACAAAACAAAACAAAAAAACCAAAGACTACATAAGACACAGTCCAAAAAGGTCAACAAGTTGATGTGCCCAAGTGAGGATGCCTCAGTTCCACTTAGGGGAGAGAAGAAAGCTATGACAAGTGGGGAGGGAAGGAGGGACCTGGGAGGGAAAGTGGAAGGTAAGGGAAGGGGAAGGAGGGAACCTGATCTGGTATTGGGTGAGGGAAAAGAACTGAAGCCCTGAGGGCCAGCAGAAAGAATGGAAACAGGAAACCTTGGGAAATAGGAGCTTGGGGGGACCCTCCAGAATGTACCAGAGACCCAAGAGGTAAGAGACTCTCAGGACTCAAAGGGAGGGACCTTAGATGAAATCCCCAACAATAGCGAGAGGGAACTTAGAGATACCACCTCCAATAGGACATCAACTCTGATCCATAATTGTTCCTGTCTGAAAGAATTACAGGGATGGAAATGGAGAGGAGCTTGAGGAAGAGAAGGACCTGCCATAGGCCCAAAAAGGGATCCAGCTGAAGGGGATGTCCCAAGGCCTGTCACTATTAGTGAGACTACAGAGCACTCAAAAAAAAAGGAACCTAGCATGACTGCACTCCTTAAGACCCAACAAGCAGCTGAAAGAATCAGAGACAGAAAATTGCACCTAATCAATGGACAAAAGCAGCTGATCCCTGTTGTTGAATTAGGGAAAGACTGAAAGAAGCTGAGGAGGAGGGCAACCCCTGTAGGAGGACCAGCAGTCTCATTTAACCTGGACCCCTGAGATCCCTCAAACACTAGACCATCAAACAGGCATACACCAGCTGATATGAGGCCGCCCAACATACATACAGCAGAAGACTGCCGGGTCTGTGTTCATTCAGAGATGATACATCTAACCCTCAAGAGACTGGAGGCCTCAGGGAGTTTAGCAGTCAGGTGGCATGAGTGGTGGGGACATCCATGTGGAGACAGGGGTTAGGGAGGAAATATGGGTTGTGGAACACTAGGAGGGTGGATGGGGGATAGGAAATAAAGTATGAATGTAAAATTAATTAATTAACTAATTAATTAATTAAAAAATATAGAAACAGTGTACAATGGAAGTTCACTCAGTACTCGAGAGAAGAAGCAATTAGAGAGGTGTTGGCCCAAAGGTTACTGGCTTTCATGACACAAGACACAGAGCTCCACTACTCACACTTGCAACTTAAATTTTTCTCATGCCAAATATTCTCATCAACTTCCAAGGAGGAAAGAAAGGAATGTGAAGAGATGATGGTCAAGTTTGTGGCATTTATTATATTGACAGTTTCATCTTTAAACTCATGATTGACACACAGATGATCCTAAAAGTCTCCTCTGAGTCCAACTATGTTATTGATTTCAAAATGAGCCATGTGCATTTTGCTCAAAATTGTTTATATAAATCATAATTCTATTACTGTGAAAATTAGCACTCATAAAATTTTGATTATTCTCTTTTTTTTTACTTTCTACATATTATAAAATAAGGATCAGTAAGGGGTTTAAACTGCATCTTTTTCTATGCTAATATCATGGCTAGAGCACTTTGTAGCAAAATCTTAAATAATCCTTGAAATTATAATGTCATAGCATTGTAGCATTCCAGTATAGAGATAAAATAGAAAAACATTTCTACATATGTAACTTATCTAAAAAAAAAAAAAAAGACAAAAATACATGTGCTTGTTTTCATATAGGTTCAGAAACCACTAAGGTTGCTCAAACACTGCACTTCAAAAATACCTTAGAAATGCAGGAAAGCATGTGTGCTAGTAGATATCTATATATACTTTCTTTTAGTTTTTCAATCTCTGTTTTAGTTCAGTTTATACTTACCATGTGTCCCAAACTATTCCATAAAGGTGATAAACATGGCAATAAAGCAACTATAGTCTGTACTTTCATGCACAGGAGTCCAGTGGGGAATGAATCATATTAGTAAATACAACTTCTCACCACTGGCAAGTTCCTCAGAGACTGGAGTACAACCTCTGAAGGGCGGAAGCTTTGTACTCGGATGTTGACATTGTTGGACCCAGATACTAGGAAGTCAAGTCTCACAAAGCTGTGGTGCATCCCAACTCTCTAAACAAAAAGGAAGAGACTGACCCGGGACATTTGTCTCCTGTGATGAATTCCGCACTACAAACATAATACGTGTAAAACTCAGGGCCAAATGAGGCATGTGCAGCTTTTAGAGACGAAACAATTCAAAGAAAGCTGTTTTCGAACAACTCCACTGCTCAGAGACCAGGGTGGTATAGAACAGGAAAAACAGAGTGGTTCAGTATTTAATGTCAAAGGGAGTCAGTTCCATATCAGGTTATTATTATGGTATAGGAAAGACAGAAACCACAATTCACGAAAAGATAATAGGTGCCCACAAAATATCTCAGAAGAAGACACAGTGGTAATTAGCGGTAACTTCCCAGGAACTATTCCCCATGTCCAAGTTCACCTTAGTTAGTCTGCTCATGAGAAACTACCTTATCTTCATTACAAGCATCAGACAGGCAAATTTGGGTGTGCCAACTAAAGCAAGGGTTCTAGTCATGGACACATATGCCACTGTTTTTCCCAAGTCAGATCTTTTATGACCTGATAGTTTCATTGGAGTAAGGACTGGAAAGTAGCTAATGCCAATTAAAGAAACCAGGAAATGATATTCCCATTTATCAAAATGTTTTTAAGTAAAATTAGATTTGCATACTGTGAAGCATACACTCTTCTGCTGCTTCAAAAATGAGTCACTTGACTGAGTTTATGGCTTGAAGCATGTTGACATTCAGAGGCCTTAGGATGATAAACATTAACTACAGTAATGAAGTTTACATCTGACCTCTTCCACTGTCTGCAGCAATATTTTACAGGGAAAAATAACAAATCTCAAATCGGCTATTAGTTAGCAATTCTGGATTTTCAACTGGCCATATTAGTAGGTGAATGACTTTGGGAACCCACACAACAACCTATGAGTCTTCAGAAACCTGGTAGAAAATGTAAGACAGCCCTCCAGTAGAGTTCAGCATTACATTAGGTTGCTAACATTCAGCCTATTTCATATTCTGAATATCAGCCATCACCTATACTATTTTTCCAGGTAAAGGCTCTGAGGACAATCTGACTTTACACAGCATATTTCATGAGATTTTACACTCCAGTCCTTGAATAGAAAACATGCCTGCCTTATAAAACCTTTAACATTTCATTTTCTACCCTTCAGCATCTAGATTTATTTTTTTCTTTCCTTGGTTTCATAGTTGGGCAAAAGTTCTGTTTTCTGTCAAGGACATTGAAGGACATGTATGTTTCAAGTTTGTCTGTATCCTATCTAAAAATTCAAAGAACATTGTTTTAATGTATTTGACTTATCTCAGAGTCAACAACATTCTCCCTTACATCTGAATAAACTGCTACTAATCAGAGCTCAACAAGAGAGCTTTTCTGGCCTCTGCCCGGCCTTGCCTGGCCCTACCTGGCCCTCTGCCTGTCCTCCATGCACCTCCTCCACAGATTTCACAAATCCCCACTGTACCAAGTGAGTGAACAGTGCACTTTATATGTAGCACATCTTCTGAAGAAAAAGTCCTTTATGATTCACAGAGAAAATCATGCAACTCTAGACCTTCAGCACCCCACCCAGCTCCAGTTATGACAAGTTTACTATGCGGCTGAACACTGGACAGCTCTGGAACTGTGCACGCAGAACAGTTCACACAGCATCATCTTGAGAGACAAGTACGTTCTTCACATTCTAAACTCCCTATCCCTCAGCTCTGGAACTGAACCTCCATATTTTTTTTTCATGGAACACGACTCACATTCTGGAGCCTGTTGCCTAGAGAATGTGTTACTTTGGTCCTCTGACTACTGTGTTCTTCATTACCGCTGTGATAGCAAAGGTTACTGAGAGAGTTGACTGCTCTTCCTCTGCTCAGCTGACTTCATTAGCATGCTCTTCCAGGACCTGAGATGACAAAGAAGAACAAGGGACTCATCCACTGAGAGCTAACACTAGAGCTAGCTCACCTCATTCAGAGCTGTCCCTTCTGTTGTCTTAATTCCCTTCTCTCCATATGTGCTTCCCTCTGTGCCCACCTCTTTTATCTATGTAGAAAGTGCAAAATTGAATATTTGGGAAATGATCACAAGATGACTTTCTGCTGTGCTGCACTGAGAGTGCTTTGTCAGGCCAATATTACTATGCAGCTCACAGAGCCACAGACATTTTTCGGCTAGAGAAGAATTAGCAATAACCCTGTAAAGTGCTTTCTAAATGATATTTAAGAAGTGAGATATTTGACTTAAGAAAAAATTTCTACCTAGCACCATGATACCTGCAGCTTCTTGGAGCCAAGCTGTTCTACAATGAAAAGAAGGGCAGAGTCCCTTGTCAGCCTCTCAGAAACCTAGTACTCGAAAATAATTTAAAACCTTGCCATATTCCCAGCAACATCTGAGGACCAGAAAGATCAAATATTTTAGCCCAGGTCATATGTATATTAAGTTATAATGACATAATTTGTAATCTAGGTTTCTGCATCTAAAGTTATAGCTAACTTGGGTATTACTTTTTTAAAAATGTGACTCGGGGCTGGTGAGATGGCTCAGTGGGTAAGAGCACTGATTGCTCTTCCAAAGGTCATGAGTTCAAATCCCAGCAACCACATGGTGGCTCACAACCACCCATAATGAGATCTGATGCCCTCTTCTGGTGTGTCTGAAGACAGCTACAGTGTACTTACATACAATAATAAATAAATAAATAAAAATGTGACTCTAATGTGGAAGAAAATAGAATAACCTTTAGTAAGTATATAATCTTTATGTGACTTCAGATACACACACACACACACACACACACACACATACACACACACATACATACATACACACATCATTTACACTATTCTAGGCAGGCAGCAGGCATTATATATACAAAAAGAATTTACACCTTCAAGGTGCTTAAAGCTCAGTAGGTAGGAAGATTTAAAAAAAAAAAACCCACAATGCAGACATAGCCTTCTATATCCCCTGGGCTGTCAGGGAATGTTTAAGGAGTGTTAGCTTTCTGACAATGATGTACAAAGCTTAGAAAACAGAAAAGGGACACTAAGGAAGAAAAGGCCACTTCCAAAATCATGGCCGACTGAAAGGGTCACCCAGGAACTTCAAGCAGGAATGCAGTGGAACATAGAGAGCGTAGAGGACGACAAGCAGGTAGGCCGTACAATGAAAAGGATGGCAAGCATACGTCCTGTGAGACTCTGGGGGAATTCAAGATTTCTAACCATGACATTCATAATCTTAAAAAATAAACCTTTATAATGAGGACAATGCAAACTAGAACTGTGACCCTGAGGGTGACAAAGGAATACAGAATGGAAAGGATTTAGTCGTACAGCCAATATGATGAATGACGGTAGAGATTACAGAAGGGGAGGGTTGAGTTTGGACCGTGGGGTAGATGATTACCAGGTTCTAAACTGGGGAAACAGAAGGAAGATCAGATTTTAGGCATAGAGCAAAGGAGGCTTGTTTGAGTTTGAATATTCATGATCCCAAAAGACTTGAGGTCCCAATAGAAGTCACAGGTTTTCGGATGAAATACTAAAAGCAGCTGAGTCAAAGGAAAGAGAGGAAAGCAGATGAGGGGGAATTCAGGGCTTAAGCATCTAAGTGATAAACAGTATACCTGTGCCGACAAGAATGAGAAGGGACCACAAAGTAGATAGAGACAAATACTGAGGAACAGAGAGATAGATGCCAAATATAACCAAAGAAGCAGAGAGGGCAAATCAGAACCAACTGTGTCACATTGTAGAGAACCAGGCAGGTTGAAAATCAAGTGGTTTGCAATAGGAAGTGGCTTACAGCCTTGTAGGGGATGGTAGATCAGAAGAGGCAGAAGCCCGCCTTTGTTTGGAAAACAATTATAAAGTGAAAAAAACAAAAAGGTCATTTATTTTTCAAGAAATGTTGATAGGAAGAGAAATGAAAATGAAGTGTTCAAGAAAAAATGTGACATAAAATTAAAAATATTTAGCCAGGTTAATACCTATATTCCCAGAATATTGGATGCTGAAGCAGGAAGATCAATGCTTCAAGGGCAGTCTGAGCATATAATGAGCATAGTAAAAAGAATACCTTCTAGACATGTAAAAATTAGATTAGTAAGGATCCCCACTGTCTTAGTCAGGGTTTTTATTCCTGCACAAACATTATGACCAAGAAGTCAGGACTGGAACTCAAGCAGGTCAAGAAGCAGGAGGTGATGCAGAGGCCATGGAGGGATGTTCCTTACTGGCTTGCTTCTCCCGGCTTGCTCAGCCTGCTCTCTTATAGAACCCAAGACTTCCAGCCCAGGGATAGCACCACCCACAAGAGACCCTACCCTCTTGATCACTAATTGAGAAAATGCCCCATAGCTGGATCTCATGGAGGCACTTCCCCAAATGAAGCTCCCTTCTCTGTGATAACTCCAGCCTGTGTCAAGTTGACACACAAAACCAGCCAGTACACCCACTATACCCAAGGCCACACCTGATAACTGGAACGCATTGATATCACTCACTGTCCTACAACCTCATGACTCCAGCGGGATTTATATAAACAGAGACTAATGCTCTGTGCATCTGGAGAGACACTACTTGACCAACCCTGTGGCTGGAGAGTCTCCTCCAGGATTCTGACCTTCAAATCAGAGACTTCTGTTAGAGACCAGACCTGATCTTCAACTAGGATATGATACCCAGGTGAGCAGCCTTGGGTAGATAGGCTTAGGACTGTAGTTAGGAATTTAGAGTGTGAACATTGTGTGATGACCCCAAGCATAATAAAATATAACTTCGTTAAGACACAACTAACAATGTGTCTTGACATTCTTCCTCTCAACAGGGAGATACAGCGAGCTGAATACCAGACTGAGGTGCAGGGGACCTCATCTCAAGGAACAACTGACAAAAAAACAACTGAAGAATTGTTTCTAGTTGAAAGACCTTGAGAGCAATCAGTCAGCTAACCTGGCAAAGCTCAAAACCCAGAAGAAAGTAAAACCGAGAAGGGAGCAGAGCTGAGAAGAAACAGATTTCATCCTCATCCCAGGCGGGGAGCACAGTGTTGGTCAGGTAGAAGGTGGTTACAAATTGAGAGAGGGAAATCTGCCAGTGTGCTTAAGAGACAATGAAACGTGGTAAGGCAAGAGGTGAAAGGACAGAAATTCCTGGATGGAAAGTCTAAGGACAGGAACAACACCCACAGGGTTTTCTATAGACATGGCCCATTGGTGTGGCAGTGTGGTTGAGCTTAGAGGGATGGGATTCTGGTTAAAATCAGGTTCCAGAAGAATGGGCATTCTCTTAATCCAAGAGAGTTGGAAGATAGCAACACAGACCTGGGTGCAGAAGTGAAGGGAAGTGTCCTACCTGGGAGCTTTCAGGGGTTCAAACGTCTCTAATGAGCCTCATGACAAGGAAAATTCCCCCTCTGCCACAAAGCACATAATCTCGATACTCTGAGCCTGTTCTATTTCTAGTTTCCAGTGTCCTTAGGACTAGCAACAACAACAGCAGTTGCTCTTTGTGTGTGGAATGATTGTGTCCACAGAGGCCATTTGCAGTACATCAGAAGACAGGTACGTTATCTCCATTGTGGGAAGATTATACTGTATACATAATCGCCGACACTCCCTATCTCTTTATGGTCTGTTAATAACAATCTGTCTTCCCAAGGACCTCCAGGAATCCAGGAGCCATCGCCTCCACTGTGTTTTCACAACTGAAATTGCTCTTAGAGACAGTAGAGGGAAAAATCAAATTAAGCCATTTCCCTCCTACCCTTTTGCTGCCTTACTTGGAAATCATTAGTACAAATGATAGTTAAGCCAGCCACAGCAAAGCAATCAAAACAAGCACATCCATCTCAGTGAAGCATGTCCTAGTTTCAGTATCCCAATGGCTACTAATTAACGGTGTCTCACATTTATGGTCTCAGCAGCAGGGTCAGCACAGCGTTGGTAGTGTCTTAATGCCAACAGAAATGATAGATATTAAAGTTTGGTTGTTTTTTTTTTTTTTCTAGCCACTAAGAAGGGTGAGGGTGGAATTGGAAGTTACTTGACAACAGATGGCACATGGAAACAGTCTTTACAGCAGTGGCCTTCTTGACCCCAGAGAAGACGGAAGTGCCATCCGTGAAGGAGTTTCTGCATTAGTGCAATAGGACATGAAGTTCATCCTGAACAAGTAAGGCCGTCACCACATAGAGTCAGCCAGAGAGTCTGGTTTATGCTGTATTTTTATTCTGAAGTATTTCTGGTAGCCTCTACACTGATTGTTCTTAAAAGATAAAATTAATAATAGTGATAATGATAATAATAAGAACGCCCACACATTACAGCAACTGTGACACAGACTGTTTGAAAGGGAAAACAGCAGCTGTCCCTAAGGAATCCTAGAAGCTTCCTATCTTAAAATGGATCCTTTAGAAGTCTATGCAAAGAAGAATTGTGCGACTTGCCCAACATTCCCTCAAAAGGGCTCTAATCCTTGTTCCCCCAGGGCTTCACTGTGGCAGACAACAGCAGTGCTCATTAAATATTTGTTGGCTAAATGAATAAACTCATACCCGATTGTTATTAATTTAGCCTTGCCTAGTGATCAGAGTATAGTTTACACTTATCCCTGAGCAATGTTTAGTTAATCTAAAAGACAAGTTAAAGACAGGTGGGACAGAGGGGATGCAGAGCTGCCGAGGACAAGGGTTCCAGGTAAGGAACTTGAGGGCCTCAGGCAAGTGCCTGCAGAAAAGAGGACATTATAAAAGGTGATGGCAAAGACAAAGGTGCCCTGGGGAAGCTCTAAGGGCTACATGATGGCCTTTCTCCTATGCAGAGGAACCTTGTCCTAGAGCCTTTGTCCTGTGTGGTGCCTTCCTGCGTCCCTTCCCATTGCCGAGGGAAGCAGACTGTGTTTGTTTGTTATGCACAGCACTGCAATACACAAACAGATTGACATAAATTTGTGCCAGCCTTTCTTGTTTAAAACCATGAATTATTCAAGAAATATTACAATATTAATTAGAAATCATTAAACACGAGTGTTGGGGGAGGGAGGAACGAGATGGTACATTAGCAGAATTGCATTTAGCCCAAATACGAAGTGTGCCAAAGCTGCTTAATCATTGTTTTGATAGTCAAAATACCATAACACCAGTTTCCCAGGGCAGGGAAAGGAAGCCTCTTGAACACTGCTGCTTCCCCTTATTATGGGGGAATTAATTATTTATAGAGCTCTGGCAGTGTATTGGGTGCTCCAGAAGACACAAATAAGGCTAGGATTCTGCCCAGAGGGCAGAAGAGTGAAGTCAGAGCAGAGCAGACTTCTGGCTCACTCCCAGGCAGTGATTAATATCAAGAGGAAAACTGGCTTTTGCTTTGACTTTTTTTCAGTTTGCTTAATGTTTTAAGTTGGTGGTTTTTAGAGGAATCACAAAGAGATTGTTTTTACTAAAGAATGGCATGGGAAAAAAGTAAGCTACCAGTAGCTCTACAAATG
>JADRCD010216429.1:0-20889 GCA_019843815.1 Montemys delectorum
TTTTTAACCCATTCAGAGGAACCTGTCTATTGTGGGCTAAGGATCTCCCTCTCTATCTCTCTGCCTGTGTGTATGTGTGTGTGTGAGAGAGAGGGGGGAGGGAGAAAGAGAGAGAAAGAAAACAGGTTTTAAAATATAGGACAACTTTCTGTTTTCATTTGCTTAAAACAATAGCACATATACTCAAAACAACATAACCTCATACAGATTCTGCACTTAAACCACACTTTTCTTACGTCCAATGTAACATAGTTGCCTTTATATTGCCATAAAATATTTTTTTTCAGAATATATTGGGGCTTGGTCCTGGTGGGGTAGACCAGATAGACAATGGTGAAATGTGAAATGCTCTAAATGTAATGGCCATTACCACTGAGCTATTTATCTACATGATACACATGTTTTTTTCTTATTGTTTCTGAGCCTAAATATGTGTATCTTTTAGTGGAAAAGTCTGCAGCGCACTGAGAGGAGTGAGTGTTAGCTCTTTCAGCAAAAATCACATGACTCTCTGAAGGCATGGAATCTTGTTTTTAGAGAAGTATTTTTCTGTGATCATAAAATATAAACCATTCACAATAGAGTTTTAGGATAAGCACGAACACTATCAGAAGAAGGGCATCTGAGATGACTTTTATCTCTGAAAATCCTATTTATACTCCAGTCAATCACCATAAGAAGAATTAAAAACAATTCAGACACAGGGAAGGCCAGTGAGAGGACAATCCACCTCTTTCCTGCTACTATGTGGAGTAGTAGATGCATCCTGACAGTGCAAAAGGTGGTGGTCAGGATTTGCTGTGGACACTGCTGACAAGGCCCACACCAGGGGGTGTAGAATGCTATGAGACTTCAGGGTGGGCCTTAGTTTACTTCTCATTTGGATTTGCATTGAGCTCTGTGCCCTTGACTCGGCATTAGGCATTAGACTCTCTCTGCATCTCAGACTTCCCTTAAGAAAATTGGGGGCAGTAATGGTGTTCCGTAACCTCCATGTGTGTGGTGACAGTGAAATGACACAATGCATTAGAGGTAGCAAGCATAGTTCCAGTCACATGATAAGTCTGTATGCTGGTCATTAATGTCATAGTTGTCAAGAATACGGACAGGAGGAAAGGGAGGTGAAGCAACAGGTCTGCCAAGCTTGAAGGGTCCCTTGGGATGAGAGGAAGCCAGTACTTCAGGTTTAACACAAGACAAACACTGGAGGGATTGTTGAGGATGGAAACACACAATGGGGGAGTGCTGTGGGCTTAAGTGTATGGAACAGAGGTGCAGTCTATAGGCCAGAATGGCCGCTGAGGCCAGACCAGTAAGGAAAGGTTGCCAGCTCAAGAACCCATGGGAACAGTAAGCTTCCATGCCAAACAGTTTTGAAGTTCTTCAACATATGAGTGGTAGACAGACTGTACTAGATAGGGAGAGCAAGAATCAGATACCTGATAAATTGTCCCAGGTAATTCAACAGGCACCTCAAATTCAAATGATAAGTGTTTACTGATGAGAAGTTGCTTATGACTCATTATCCACCCCCCCAAAAGGATTTGAGATGGCATACACATAGGAGAGGGGATTGAAGGAAGGAAGAATGAGTGTGGACTCTAACATGTGTCTCAGTAAGCAAACCATTTTACTTGAGTGCCTTGACAAACACAACAAGAAGAGAAGCCTAAGGAAGAAGACAATGTAGGAACCCTGAAGGAGCCAAGATACTTCGTCATAGAGTTCAGAAAGCTGGGCCTTATACCTAAGAAAATCTGTAGATGTTGCTACTTCTAGAACAAGAACCCTGTCTTCTATATAGTTTCTCTTGAGGATTTCTAACCTTATGTAATCTAGAGATATCATTAACCTCAAGTCCAGGAAAGGAGAGACTGCCTGTGGGTGAATCAGAGAGGGATACAGGAGGCAAGGGATGCTGGTGAACAGAGATTCAAGGTGCTGATAGAGATGAGAACTATGGCTGTGGGCTCCTCCCATTTACCCTGTTCTCCACATCAGCAATGGCACTAAGGGAAGCCTGGAGAAATACAGGTGAGTCTCAAAAATAAGTAAATGTAAATCATTCAACCATGTAGTAATTGTGGCTTGCTCACACTGCAGCTGGAGAGCTCTGGGTATGGTTGTCTAATAGTATAATTTGTGACAATGAAAAATGTGTCAAAAATAACCTATCACAAGTTAGTATGGGAAATATTTCTTCAGTGTCTCCCAAGAATATTCACATGTGGTTGGATAACAGGAGCAAGCTGCAGTTTTTGTTGTCTGACACTGAGTACCAGTGGATATTTCTGGTTAAGATCAGAAATATCAAGACTTATGCCTGATCTAGCTCTACATTTGACTTGAGCTCAGGCTTTAAGTACCTTTGCAGAAATCTACACCAACAGTTCTCAGTCTTCAACTTGCTGATTCAAAATCTGTCATTCCTATAATTATCCTTCAGAAAGCACAAATCTTGTCTTGTTGTTCTGGGCCGAAGACTCCACACTTCCAGCAGTAACAACACCAACGCTCCTCAGAATAGCACAGAAAAGTGATCCTGACCTGAGATTGGCCCCTTCCCCATATAAGATGCTAGGTCCTTCCATGCTATGGCTTCCAGTCTGCCTCCCCCGAGCCTTTGTGATACCCCTTGTACAGTGTAGCTTCTAGTATAGGCATGCCCCCACTACAAAGGTCTGTGTAGGCATTCTTATGGGAATTCCTAGCCAAATGGCTTCTATTGCCCAAGACTACCCATGCTGGCTGTAGTATCTTCTCTAATGGTCTCTGTGACCTGCAGTCAAGACCCCTCTTGTCACCATCCAAACTTCCAAAGAGCCATAGCATCTATTACTTTGCACTGTTCATGATTTGTAGACACATTTGATTCATATTCTCTCTTTCTCTCTCTCATGCTTTGCGAACAGGGAAATGCCAGAATGCCTGATAGAAGTTCAGTGCCCCCAAACGTTGCTTTAACATGTTGAAGCAAAACTGCCTGGATGATGTTAAGAACAAATGAGACTGTGCATCTGAATGGAGCTTTCAGTTGTGATGGGAAAGAGTGTAAGCACCAAATATTTCCAATATAGTTCTCCTAATCATGGGTGTCAAAGCTTATTAGTTGTTTAGAGTCCCTGTGGGGACTTGACACAGCCAAGATATACTCTACAGGGATCAGAGAAAGTATCAGCAGTGCTTTCAGTACAGCACACTCTCCATGCACATGAATAAGCTGTGAAACCTTGGAAAGGATGCTCAAAATTTAAGCCTTAGTTTCTTTTCTTCTATAATATGGGGATAAGTGGAATGCCTTTATTCATTGGATTGAAAGGGTTAAACTATTATATAATATGTAGCATATTATATAATATATGTGATAATAGCATATTGTAAGTGCTGAAGCCTAATTGTTTCTCACCACAATTTCAAAGCCCTAATCCCCAGTGTTGAGTGAAGTTGGAGATAAGGCCAATTGCAAAGTAAGTAAGTTAGGTCATGAAAACGAGGCCCTGATCAGACTGAATAAGTGGCCTTATAAAGAGAGACACCAATAAAAGTGTCTTATCATGTAAACACAAGGAGCTGAGTTCAACCCCCAGCAGCCATATAAAAAGTATTGAGCATGGCTACACACACTTGAAATCACAGTATTGGGGAGGCAGACAGGTGGATCCCTAAAGCATGATCGCTGGATGTCCAGAACATGAGAGGGCCTGTCTCAAAAATCAGGATGAAGTTGGCTGTGGTGACAATGAGTTCAAGGCCAGCCTGGTCTACAAAGTGAGTTCCAGTACTGCCAGGGCTACACAGAGAAACCCTGTTTTGAAAAAATAACTTGCAAAAAAAATCAAGGTAAGTGGCATCCGAAGAACAACATCTGAGGTTGTCCTCCACAAACACCTGGACACACATGAACTGTGTGTATGCTGGCACATGCACACACTCATGCATGTACACACATGTACACATTCATGCATGTATACACAAGAACACACGTGTGCATTTGAGCACACATATACATATGAATGGAAACACCATCAAGGTTACTTCCCTCATTTTCTTCCCTCCCTCCTTCCCTCCCTCCCTCCCTCCCTCCTTTCCACCCTCCCTCTTTTGTGACTCTCTTTCATGTGAGGAGACAGCGAGAAGGCCAAATTAGTTGGGACTTTGATCACAGACTCCTCAGCCTCCAGCGCTGGGAGAAAGAGTTTCTGTTATTTAAGTCACCCAGTTTATTTATGGTAATCTGAGCAGACTAAGATAATAAACTCAGAGTGAATTTGGCTACCATTGTTATTATTGTCGTTACTTCACAGCTTATATTTCCCACCAAAGCGGCTCACAGTATTGTACTGGCCCCTGGGTGCCTTTTGTTTTGATTGAAAAATTGCTAAAGCAAACAAGTCTCTCCCACCTTTTTTAACTGCTGTGGTTTCAAAGCAAAGCAAAATTAACATCAAGACTTCTGTTAGAGGCAATGACCATATGTAAGGGAAGCCAGTGCTATGCCCGCTTTCTGAGGTTTCCTGCTTGTAGCCATCAGGGGGTGATGAAGGCTTTGGGTTTTCTATGCAGAGCGGGATGCCCCAGCTGACAGCAGGCCATCCTTTCAATTTTGAATAAAATGAGTGGAAGATAGCTGGGAAATTCTGCTCTTTCTGCTTGAGTGAATACCTGTCAAGCTTCTTACATCTACCGCAGCAATTAACACACACAAAGCTAGATTTGCTAAGCCCATGCTCCCCAATGGGGTGTTAGCTTATACCAGCGAATAGCAAAGACCTCTCTGAATTTTTTTTTTTTTTTTTTAGTAAGCCCGCTGTCCCTGAGCCCCTGTCCACACAGCGATGGAGCAACTTCTGCATATGCACACAGCGCCCTCTCCTCCCATCTGTTTGCTTTTGTCTCAGCGGGGCTTTCCTGACACTCACCTGTGGACGCAGTTAGATTTCAGTTCTGCTCTGGAAACCATCCTTCCCACAGATGCATCGCTGGCCATGTTGCTAGTGAACAACTGAATCTTGGTCAGTTTTAAAGAGTAGTCACCTTAGGACTGCTTTTCATGCTTTTGCCTTTTATTTTCTGATTCCTTCCTGAAACAAATCCAGATCTCCAGACTTGTAACCCATTGAGAAAAATGATTTCAGCTTATCTCCACTTGTATCTATGTGGTAGCTCACTCACCACCGCCAGGTCCTGGGTTTCTCCTCTCTCTGCCTCCCAAGGTCTGTGCACCTCTTCTGACACACGAATGACCTTGCACCAACTCTCGAATCCCCCTTCTCTGGATCATAGCCCTTCCTATACACTGTCTTGGAGCACGTTCTCATTTTGGTGTATAACCTATGATCAAATATTATTAGTGCTAGAATTGCTAATAAGGCAGCTAATAATACTCCAAAATGCCATAGAGTTTTTCATGAACAGGTCTCCATGTCAGGAAACACACAAAGTCTGAGGATTTGGGGGCTCAAAAGTTACAAAACAAATTGCTCTTGAAGATGCCTTTCTGATTGCCCACATTTCGCAATTTGCCTTAATGCAGCTGTGGCGTACCGTTGCCATTATTTCCTACAAGGGGGAGCATCAGAGCATCGCCCCCATCCACTTCAGAACATCCTTCTTATCCACATCAGAGGACCCCCTATCCACAGATTCTTTCTCAGGGATTTCATCTTCATTTGATTATGTTGGTCTAGAAATATTAGGTGGACAACTTTAGAAATAATTCACATGTTTTCAAGAATATTTATCAGTCCATGTTTATAACTGTCTTATTTTACCATCACTATCTCATTGTGCTTAATTAGTAAATTAAACTTTATTGTAGATACAGATGCGATACATAGACAGCTTGATATCATTTGTAGTTTCCAACAGTTACTTAGGATCTCGGAATGCATCCCCCGCTGATGGGGGACTACTGCATAGCTTGAAGAATGAGAACAGGCATACTTTCAGCTTAAAGAAATCCTTTCAAGCTATTCAGTTTAGTGCCATGAAAGACGATCTACAAGTATTTTCCATAGTTCAGTGTGTACCAGTAAACACTTGGTCATGAACTAGCATAAGATTCCAGGCAGATGAGAGATATCATAATATCCAACTCTTATATTTTCCTAGGGAGGATACATTATTTTTCCCAGATTACCCAACTGGATTGATCTTCTGACCTCCCAGGCCTTTTATATGCACTCTGACTTACATGCACTCTGATTTTCAAGTGTGATGGCTTTTACTGACTTCATCTCGGGTTTCTTCCCTGCTTTCTTTACTGAGTGTAGCCTTCTATTGGACTATTTCATGCTAGTGAAAGGGGGTCTCTTACACTTGCTGCAGGTCAGGGTATAAACAGGAGTAAGATGTGGAGTGATAGCCTTTGCTTTCATTTGTTAACCGACCATTAAGGGCCAGGTACTATGTAAGTCATTTGCTAAATGCTGATTTTAATTCAATGATGAGCTCACAGGTTTTGTATATCCTCAAGTCTCAGGAGAGGAAACAGGTGCAGAGGTCGTTCTCCCCAAGCTGTATCAATGTCAGGCCCCAGGTGTTCAGCCAGCCACATTCTAAGCCCAATCCAGTGTCACCATTTCTTTTTGGAAGCTGGAGTGGGTAGCCTTGACTCAAGGTTGAAGCTCCAGATGTTCAGCTCTCCATAGTTTTAAAAGCGACCCAAAACCACAGGTGCCTTTTTAGATGTCTACTTCTCTCATTAACGTGGAGTATTCAACACCTATCCTGTAATCTCCCATATCATCCTAAAGGATCCAGGATATAGCTCACCATTTAAATGCATAAATGAAAGATGTAACCAAGGGTTCAAGGCTGCGTTCAAAGTTAATGATAGGAATCTGTGAAGCTTTCCATGAACATCAGGCCATCGCTGTAATATGCGCTTGTGTTCATTCATTAGTACTTGTTATCCAGCCCAGGCCAGTCAACATGGCCCAATCACTGCAAAATGATTGCTGGCACTGGCTTTAATTCCCAGGTTATCTTATTATCCAGAGATATTTGTCCTTATTATTGTTATTCTGGGGAGTCAGTGTCAGAACATAGGGAATAATTTGACAATCCTGGGAAGAGAGATTGAAAATGAGGCTGGCATAAAAACCACTGGAACTTCTTAGTTCAAATTTGTATGGAAATTATTCTTCTAGACTACAACAGAGGCACGAGTAGAGCCCTTTCTAGGCTACCAGTTTCAGAGTAAGTCAAAGGCACATCTCTAACTGCTTACACAAACAGGCATGGCTCATGGTCTCTTGAAGGGAAAGGTTTGTAGCTTCTTTATCTTTGCTTCCAGGTGCATCTAGTACATGCTCAACAAATGTTTGTCAAATTAAGTAGGATTTGTCTGAGGAAGCATAAGTGGCAACAGGGAATTAATTGAAAAATAATTCACACAAACCAGGCAGAAAGATATTTAGGGAGTGTATTAGCAAAGAGTTAGGAAAGCCAGTGTAGCACCATTCCATGTGTTATTTCCATGAGGTGGTGGCACCGGATCACTGACTGTAAGCTGGGTGGCTTGTACAGTGTCATACTCTCCCCGGAAGCTTTGGGGACACCATTCTCCTTTTTGTCTGTTTTGCTTCTGGTGCTGTTTGTCATTTCTTGGTTGACGGTGCTGAGATCTTGGTGTTCATCTTCTTCGGATGTTTCTTGGCCCACCTGGAAAAACCACAGTGACCACGTCTTGGAGTCCTTAACAGCAAAGATCCATGTGTTCATTATTTTTTATGTTGCTATGGTAACGATACTATGAGCAAAAGCAACTTACGGAAAAAAGTGTTTATCTGCCCTGACAGTTCTAGAGGGCTATACGGCAGTCCATCATGGGGCTACACGGCAGTCCATCACAGGGCTACACGGCAGTCCATCACAGGGGCTACACGGCAGTCCATCACGGCAGGGATGGCGTTGCAGCAGGTGGAAAGAAGCAAGAGACTTGCTAATCACATTTGTATTCACACACAGGAAGCAGGGAGGGAGAGCACAGGAAGTGTGGCAACACCACAAACCCAAAAAGCCTACCCCTAAGAACACTTTCTCCAGCAAGGCTCTACTTGCTAAAGGTTTGTTAGTTCCTGCAACAATTCCACCAGCTACCTGAGCCTATGAAGGACATTTCTCTTCTTTTTTTCTTTTTTTCTTTCTTTCTTTTCTTTTCTTTCTTTTTTTTTAAAAGTTTTCCATGTCTACATCTAATTGATTAAGTTAGGTCTCCACACCAGCAGCTCAGCTTCACGTCTAGGCTAGCAAGGTAGGTCCCTTGTCTTGGTTTCACAAAGGTCAATGCCGGCCTGCAGCTTGCTATTTTTCACCACTGCCCAGGGCATGGAGGCAGAGGTCCACTTTGCCACCCAGTCTCCCTTTTTGTTGACCAAGATGAGGCCACCTAGACCTTTGAGCTTCGACTTCATATAATCCAGTGCCAACTCAGCAGCCTCCTCTACGGGCTTTCCTTGTTCTACATGGAAGAGGGTGAGTCTGGCCAGATTCACCTTCAGGATACTTTCCTCATGTTCAGGGGAGAGGAAGGAGTGCCAGTCAAGCCCCAGACCTTATGTGATACCAAATACTCTACCCAAGGAGCCTGAGGCTCGGGTTCCAGCACTGACTTGGCTGGGCCTCACAGGCTACAGTAAGAAAGTTAATGAGTTTTGTAGAAGAAATACTGGGATAATGAGCAGGGATGATTTTTTTTTTTTACCAAAAAAACCCAAGTCTTTATTGGCCTCGGCTACTTGAGGGGGATGAATCGGGAGGAGTGGGTGGCGCCAATACCCGGCCGGCCATGCTTCACGGGCTTGTAGGTGATGGAGAACTCCCCCAGGTAGTGGCCGATCATCTCTGGTTTGATCTCCACCTGGTTGAAGGTCTTGCCGTTGTACACGCCCACCATGCTGCCAACCATCTTGGGGAGAATGATCATGTCCCTCAGGTGTGTCTTCACCACCTCCGGCTTCTCCATGGGTGTTGCCTCCTTCTTGGCCTTTCTCAGGCGCTTGAGCAGCGAGTGCTGCTTCCGCCGCAGGCCCCGGTTCAGGCGCCGCCTCTGACGGGCGCTGTACAACTGCATCAGCTGCTCAGAGGACATGTCGAGCAGCTGGTTGAGGTCTACGCCACGGTAGGTGAACTTGCGGAAGGTCCACTTCTTCTGCTCCACTTCAGCCATCTTGGTGGTTGCTCGGAAAAGGAAAGCGGGATGATATTTTTTTAAACTGTTAATTAGTCCTTCTTCACTTAAGAACTTCATTTCTTCTCTCTTTTTTCCTCAGCAACAGTTTCTTTGCTATAGATGCAGGGAGGAGAGAAAAAAAGATAATACCACAAACAGGAGGAAAAAACTATAACAAAGGCAAATTCCCATGCCTGTAAAAAGCAGCAAAGAGCTCCCCTCTGTCAG
Source organism: Montemys delectorum (assembly GCA_019843815.1). Taxonomy (NCBI): domain Eukaryota; kingdom Metazoa; phylum Chordata; class Mammalia; order Rodentia; family Muridae; genus Montemys; species Montemys delectorum. The sequence continues at coordinate 9,404 of JADRCD010216429.1, forward strand.
GCCTTGGGAACTTCTTGAGAGAATATAGAAGCCAAAGGATTAGAAATATACCTTCTGTCCCCTGATAGTGCTAAAATCCCGGAGGAAAGAGCCGTGCTAAGCAGGGGTTAGGAAGGGTCTGGGTCAGCTTCTTATGTACATCCTGGAAAGAGATCTCTTCACAGGATGCACAATTACCACCAAGAGCAGCAAAGGACCGAGCAAAGGACTGAGCTGCGTCAGGAGGGTGCAGCGCGGGGAAAGTCCACTGGAGCTCCTCTGAGTCATGAATGGCCTGCATCATCTTTGGTAATCCCTCTAAAGCATCCCCATACTGGAAACCGAGGAACCCTGAGCATGCAATCTAATAACATACAACTGGTTATGTGACTGGAAAACGTAGGAATCCTAGTCAGACTCCAGGGCGTGCACACCTCTGGAAGAACACAGACAGCATCAACAGAAAAGACCACAAGTTTATCAGTAACTTAAGACAGCACCTGCTGCCACAGACACCGTGAAGCTATAGAATGTAGGCTCTCCATTTCTCAGGAATTAGAGGATAAGGCGATGACAGGAGTCTCCCATCCATCCCAGGACGTCTTCCTCCCCACTATTTGAAGGCTGGGGAAAGCACAGGACAAGAGTAGAAAATCAAAGTCTGCCATACCTAAGTCATCTATTGAAATTGTTTATTCCAACTGGATTTAACAATGTAGACTTAATGGGTTGTCCTCGATTCTCACCCTGCCTTGGCTACACAAAGGCTTTGGAGTACATACTGATGGCTTCAGTCATTGAAAATGGAAACACTATTTTCCATGCAAGTGTGTGCGGGTTGAACGTCATGCAATCACGTATGGTTAGAAGGTAAGGTAAGAGGATAGAGAGATAATTCAACAGGAGAAATACATGTCATGCAAGCATGAGGACCGAAGATCATCCCTAGTGCCCTTGTTAAAAGTGAAGAACAGTTGTGTGCACTTATAACCTCAGTGCTGGAGAGGCAGGGATAGGCAGACTGTGCTTCAAGGGCTTTTCTAATCAGAGAGTTCCAGCTTCTAGCAAGAGAAACTGTCTCAGGAAACAAGATTGATGGAGTAATTAAACCCAAATTTTACTTCTGGCCCACATACACATGTGCACGTGTACCTACACATATACATGCCCCACCCAATATATATGTACACACACACACACACACACACACACACACACACACACACGAGTTGACTTCTAACTTAAATATTTGAAAAACATTATATTACAGCATTCAGATTAGACAGCAATAGTCTTAACACCACTAATATAACCTGATGTCAACCATGAGAACACAGGGCAATATAGCCCGGTAGAGTATCAATTGCTTCAGTCCTGTAGGATGTGTCCTTAAACATCATCCACTTCACAATAGGTTCTGGGATCAAAAGATTAAGGTCTGGGGTTCTGCTCAAAGAATACAACCACCCACAGTCCTTCAACATGTAGTGGACCACGCCTTTGCAAATCCTTCACCATTCTTTCCTCTCTGTGGTCTTTTTATGTGATTAAATGTTTAACAAAGCCTTCAGATTTTGTGTAGACTCTGTCTGAACCTAACATTTACACCTTTGATTACTTTCTTGACAGCACTATGGTCTATTTACTTATGGAGAACGATGCCTTCATTTATAACAGACAGAATATTTAGGTCATGCCTAGCATTTTTATTTTTCTTTGTGTGATTACTAAAAAAAGGATTGTACTGAGCAGAAATACCTAGATAAATAACACACTGACACTCCTTGCAAGATATCTATTTTTAAAAGATTCATCCAGGCTTTGTGGTGTTATATTCTTAACGCAATTATGCACATATTAACTTCTCCTTCACATTAGTGGGTCTTGCTCTGCTAAGTCCATGTTCAACATTCTGAATAATTACTCCTTCAATGATGAAGGCATTGATGGTCCGGCTTAATACAATTCAAGTAATTTCCAATTTATCTTTTCCCTACTTACTGGAAGTCTTGTTCAGGAAAAAGAGGGAAGAAAATGGATGCAGTGAAGTTTTGGAACAGGTGTACAGAGAGCCACCTCCTTTGATAAAGAAATGCTAACGGTGTCCTAATGCTTTGAAGGCTTCCCCCCCATCACAGTGCCAAACCCTTTACACCTCCAGCCCAGAGGCCTCATAAACAAGCGACACAGATTTTTGTACAAGCGCAGTTGTAGTCTATCATGAGTGTCTCTGGGTGGGCGGGAGAGGCACTTCACCACCAACAGCCATTCATCAGCCCTTGCCGAACTGCTCACATCTGACCCCGGCAGCAATAATGCCACATCAAGTAGGCCAACTACCCAGTTTAGCAGCAGAGCAGAGAGCACAGGCTGGCTCCAAGATTAAGCACATTGCTGCAGCTCTCTAGTCCCTGGAGCTCGGTGAGCTGATGTTGTATTGATTGAGAAACTTTACCAGTAAGTATCACAAACAACAATAGCCAGGTCAACGACCCGTGGTGCCTGAATATGAAATCCTCTGGGGCCTGCACTCTGGGCTGAAGCGAGCTATCATGATGTCTGAGCACAGGTTGGATAAGGTTTCCTAGGAAGGAAAGAGTGAGAAGTTGCTGTTTCCAGTGACATTTAAGCAAGTCCACATGGGAACAGACTGAGAGACAATGGTGTAATTATCCCCAGCTTCCAACTGCTACAAAAATACCTGTCATCTCTCCCTGATTATGTGTTCTCTAAGCCTTCTGTTTCTTACTTTTAATGCTTTGGGGGTGTCTATGATGCCTAAATCTAATATGTAAACACAGATAGTATTCAGAGAAAATAAAAAATAATTTACAAAATTAAAAGAGGATTTTAATTTGACCTTTTACTTGACCACTTATTATATGAGCCCCAAATGTGTGTGTGTGTGTGTGTGTGTGTGTGTGTGTTCGTGCATATACATGTGTGTCTTAAGTGTATTTCTGTATACAATGATTTTTTTTTTCTTTTTTGAGGATTAGATGTAAATGGTCCTTGTGTTTGGGAGTTCTTGAGTCAAAGTATATAAGTAGTCACAATACCATATATAAAATATAGATTCCTGGGGGAACTATTATAGCAGTGCCCCAGTCCTGACACATGAATGTAAACACACACATATACATACACACAACACCTCCAACATGACCATCATCACATAATATCTCACAAATGCAGGATATGATGCCTCTCTGCTCAAAATCCAATTCTCTTCTTGGGGAGAAAGGTGAGGTGATTTTTTCTTCCAGGGTTTGGATATGTACTTTCTCACCACCCTGTAACATGGAGCTTTTCATTCCTTGCTGTGAACACTTTTATACATATGTCTACCACCATGGCCATGGTAGCTATGGACATGCTAAATTCTCTGTCCTTCTAGAACTCAAATTCCTCAAGAACAAATGATTTCCATTGTCCACTTCCATCTTCCTTTCATTGCCAGAGCTCACTGTAATACGCTGTATAGAATAAATGTCCAAAAAAGTCTGTGTGGTGTCATATACCTCTAATTCCAGCCACAGAGAGGCTGACATGGAACTGAGAGTTTCAGGCCAGTCCTGTCTACACAATGAGCCAGTCAGCCTAGACCCTGTCTCAAACAAAACAAAATGCACCCAATGTTGAACTCAACCCCAGAACTAGAAATGATAAATGCATTCTTATCCAGCCAGCACCTAAGCAGCAATCATGCTCAATAACTATAGGACTTTAATCTGACGTTTACAGACATGTCTAAGTAAAGACAGTTTTTTCCCCCTTAAGCTAGTTAAGCTGTATCTACCTGGAAAGCTCCAAGCTTCTAGCCACCTACATTTGATTCTTCAAGTCTAAGTTGAAATTTTGAAGCAAGGAATGGAGTAATGTCAATGTTGGTATCGAGAAGAGGACTGTTGAGTGAGATTCAGGATTAACAGATAATAGAATTTTTTGGCATGGGGTAAAGTCTCACTGTGGAGTCCAGGTTTGTCAGGAAAAATGAATGTGTGTGTGTGTGTGTGTGTGTGTGTATACATACATACATATATACATATATATGTGTTGCTCAGAATTTTTAAAAGTAAAAATGATATCATAAGTTAAAAAACAACAGAAAGATCTTTGCTTCTGAAGTTGTTTTTGTCATGCCCTTTTGGCATTGTGGCAATTCTCCATGAGTACCTTAACATTATTTTGAAGTACAAGTTGCTCATCGGATGATTAGCAACCTTTCCCCTCTCAGTCTGGCAGGTGCTATGTGTCTCAAGTTTGTATCACTGAGTAATATAAACCCCATTTGGGGGAAATGACAAAAAGACAAATCTCAAAAGATTCCCAGTCTAGGAGATAAGCTTTATCACTACTTCAATTCAAAGCCACAGGACCGTGATAGAGCAGACTGCCCCTCCACATGCATATCTGGTTTTGAGGACTAGAATTTCCTTGAGTTTGAGATAAGTACACACCAGTCTACCCAGGAATTGTGTGCCTCATACTCACTTGACACTAACTATGGCTGTGTGACTGACTGTGTTCGTCAATGGAACGTGAGAGAAAGTGAAATAGGTAAACTGAGTCCTCTATAGGTGATTGACATTTGCCTCCCCTTTCTCCATTTCTTAGGGTAGGGGATGAGTTGGATGGCAATGATTTGACCTTGCAGATCAGAGCAACCCCTTGCAGCAAGGGTTCATTAGTGATGATCCATGCATCAAATGTAGCCCATCCCTGGTTTTCATAGGGCATGCTGGGCTACGTTTTTAAATATTTAAATATTCAAACCTCAAAAGAAGACTTTGTGACCAATGAAAATTACGTGAATTTCAAATTTCAGTGTTAATAAAGTTTTATTGGAACGTAGCCACACATATTCAATTTTGCAGTGGTTAGCCTGCCTGCTCTCCCTTATCCACAGCACCAGGGCAAGCTCTCCAGCATTGCTCTGGCTAGGCCATCCAATACAGCCATCAGCGAGAGGCAGGGTCAGCTTTCTTGTTCTCATGCCTTTGGGGCTGGCTTACTTCCACCCATACCTCCAGAGGCAGCTCCACTGTGCTACCCAGACAAGGCGCAGGGCCCACGATCCCAAGTGCTGCTATCTGTGAGGGGCTGAGCCAACTCTCCTGCTCTTATTCTCACACCCTCTGGGCTGGCTCACCCATGCCTTTGCCATTAGGGCCTGGTCCACTGTGTTGCTCAGGCAAGGGACAGGGCCTATTCTCCCGAGTGCTATAGCCAGTGAGGGGACAAGAGAGCAGGGTGTTGGGGAAGTAACCTGTCAAACGTCCCTGGAAACATCACTGGCTGTGTCATCCATTTCATTTGAGGAATTAGTTTTTCCCTTTTTTCCACACTTAGTTGTAGCTTGTCTGTGGTGATATTTACATGTCTCAGGGTAATTGTACTAAGCAGGGCTCTCTGGTTCAGATACTTTAACAAAGACCAAATAACTGGTCTAAACAAAGTAGAACATTACTTTTGTCTATCTCAAAAGCAAGCATCTAGTCCAACCTGGTGCTATAGGCCTGTAATCCCAGCCACTCAAGAGGAAGGGGGAATCAGAAGTTCAAGGCTTGTTTCAGCTATAGAATGAGTGAAAACAGACTTGGCAGCAGAGAATGACTTTGTCTCAAAAAGAAAAAAAAAAAAAAAAAAAAAAAGAAAAGAGAAAAATCTCAATGTGAGAGGGCCTTGCTTCAAAAGCCAGCACTGCAGAAAACAAATCACTCACACAATACCACTACCACCACCTCAGGACGCCAAGTAGCCGTATTTCATGAAGTGAGGGCCCAGGGACTACAAGATTGTGGCTACAATATTTTCTAAATTAAGGTCAGCATTTTTCTGTAAAAGTTCAAATAGAAATATCTTAGGGCTTTGTGAAGCATATGATTTTTGTTTCAACTCTTCCATCCTACTGCTGGAACCTAAAAGCAAACCATGGGGAGAAAGCCAGTAAGCAGGACTTCTTCTTGGGCTCTGCATCATTTCCTGCCTCGAGGTTCCTGCCCTCTTTGAGTTCCTGTCCTGACTTCCTTCCATGATGAACAGTGATAAGGAAGTGCAAGCCAAGTAAACCCTTTCTTTCCCAAGTGGCTTTAAGTCTATAATTTGAAGACTGTCTAACCAAGTTGTAAAGTGCCCCCAGGCACATATTTTATGATTGACAGCACTTTGGACCCTCGACTCCCCTTTCACAGATAAGAAAACCTAGGCCTAGGATCCATACAGGAAGTTGGTAAAGAGGGCAGAACAGACACTTAGTCTTGGAACTCCAGGGTTAGTGCACTTTCTTTTATTGTATTACACAGATACTTTCAAATAAGAGACCCCAAGAAGCCTAAAGCCTGGCAAAACAAAATAATCTGTTTTTTTGATGGCCATTGGATTGGCAGGAAACACTCAAATGGTTTACTCAAAAAAGGCAAAACACAGGACTCTGAATCCAGATGTGCTACCCATTTTAGGGACCTTCTCCATAAGACACTTGCCATTGCTTTAAGTAACTTGCTTAGTGACTTCCATATATGACAATCTTCAAAATACGCAAAACCTTTATTTATTTATTTTTTGACCTGTCACTGACCAAGAAGGACTTTATACTTTCTTTACTGAAACAAAAATTCTAATTATTAAAATTTTTAATTTGCAGACAAACTAAAAGATTTTAAAGGTATGGCATGATGTCCTTCTCCAGGATGTAGCTGAGTGAGTTTGCCTTGTCCTCCCTCCTACAAGCTCTCTCCAACCCCCAAGATGAAGCCAGGTTCCAAATACAGTGCCCTAGTCTTGTCACCTCTGCTTGCACCACTGTTAACATCTAGGCTTCTGCCAGGACCCTCTCTGCTTACCTCCAACCTATAGGACCCTTCTATGTCATGTCCAACCTGTTCACTGAATCAGAGGCTGCATATCCTTCACCAGGGCCTAACTGGGTAAGCCCACCTGCTCCTCCCCTCCAGCTCCCTCCCCAAGCTCCAGATCTATCCCAGGTACTACATCCACTGCCCTGGTCTCGTCTGCTCACTTCTGCCGCTCTCTCTGACCTTTATAGGCAAGAGGGGTAAACCATGCCTGGTACTGGAAACCTAGCCAGCTACTCAGAGTTAGTGAAAACATGGACCTTGATGAAGAACCTACATCCACCACTTCACTAAACCGGCTTAACTCCTAACTATACTCTAATTATGTCCCCTTTAGCCTACAATTAAGAAACTTCTCTTTGCAATAGACAGAGACCACTACAGAAAACTGCAAACAAAATACAGAGAACAAGAGATCCTGTGATGCTCAGCCCCTACTACTACATGTGTAAGGCAATTCCTGCACCCAAGCCTCAGGAACCATAGAAGAGAGGATAGCAAAACTGTAAGAGCCCGAAGATCAGGGCAGGTTGCTATAAGGTTTGCCTTCTAGAAATGTCAGAGGAGCTGCATCCATGAAGTCTCATCAACACGACTGCCTAAATAAGACCTGAACAAGGATGACACCAATAGACATGATAACACAGAAGATCTCAACCCTAGACAAAGAACTACAGGCAACTAAGATGTGCTGAAAGGGGGAGAAATAGTCTCCTCTATGGAAGAATCCCCCAACTGAAGTCATATACATATAAGTAACATTATATGGACTGAGAAAGTTGTGTTTATATATATATTATATATATAAACTTTATATATATGATATATATCATATAAAGAGTTCATGTACTTGAGACAGTGCAAGGCATTACACAGGAGGGGTTGGGAGGAGAAGACAGAATGTGGGAAATGATCTATTTGTATTATAATTTCAAATATAAAAATTATTATAAAAATTAGGCCAAACTGCCTTCTACTTACTTATCTTTACACCCATAGACTAATGCTGCTGACAATCTTCATCAGAGAAACCCCACTTTGCAGTGGGCAGTAGTAAATGCAGAGACTTATAGCTGGCCAAAGCACAAGGAATTAGTAACTTTGGTGTGCTAGGCCCTAAATAGGACAACTGTATCAACGCACTCCCAAAGGCCTAGGAACAGCATCTTCTGGACACGAGAGCCTGTTGTGCTTGCAGGCTCTCACTGCAGCTGAAGTTATCTGCACAGGATGGCCATCCCATCCCATCACGCATGGGGGCGGAACTTCTGACAGTGTCTGGAGAGAGAGAGAGAGAGAGAGAGAGAGAGAGAGAGAGAGAGAGAGGAGAGAGAGAGAGACAGAGAGAGACAGAGACAGAGACACAGAGAGAGACAGAGACACAGAGACACAGAGAGAGAGACACAGAGAGAGAGAAAGAGAGAGGGAATATGAGAGAGGGAGAGAGAGAATGAGAGAGAGAGGGAGAGAAAGAGATATGAGAGAGAGAAAGACAGACAGAGAGAGAGAGACAGACAGACAGACAGACAGACAGAGAGGAAGAGGAAGAGGGAGAGGGAGAGGAAGAGGGAGAGAAAGATTAATATGGGGTGAAAATGCCCCCAAACACCATTATATACATAATAATTTGTCAAAGAAGAAAATAAACACTTCTAAAGAATGACATGAATTTTTTTGTTTTTTTGTTTTGTTTTTTTGAGACAGGGTTTCTCTGTGTAGCTCTGGCTGTCCTGGAACTCACTCTGTAGACCACTTGGACTCAGAAATCCACCTGCCTCTGCCTCCCAAGTGCTGGGATTAAAGGCGTGCGCCACCACTGTCCAGCTAATGACATGAATTTAACAAGATGTTTTCAGCACTTAATAAAGCCCACAACCTACAGTAGACATTAACTCAGGGTCAAATGTTTACTTTTTTAAGATTTTTTTATTTATATTTTAGGTGTATATGAGTATTTTGCCTGCAGGTATGTCTGTGCACCCTGTGTATGCAGTGTTTGCAGGGGCCAGAAGAGGACTTCGAATCCCTGGAACTGGAGTTTCAGATGGTTGTGAGGCACAATGTGGCTGCTGGGAATCAAACCCCAGGTCCTCTGGAAGAGCAGCCAGTGCTCTGGACCATTGAGCCAACTGTCAAGCCCCAGGATCATGTTTTCAAAGCATAACTTCTTAAACATTTCTCAAGTTCTATTTTGTTCTCTGTAGATTATTAGCCTTTGGAAATGGTTACCATAATTCTCTTTTGTTCAGCCATGGAAACTTAAGCAAGGAAAGGGGAGGATTCATTTAAGGTTAAAATATGAATATTGGGGCTGGGCTGGGTGGTTCCTATCTGTGATCTCAATATTGGGGCTGGGCTGGTTGGTTCCCATCTCAGCCCTTGGGAAGAAGAGGCAAGAGGATCAAGAGCTTAAGGTCATATTTTGTTATTTCTAGGGTAGCCTGGGCTACATGAGAGTCTCTCAAAAAGACAAATATATATGGTACAATGGGCATACCTGAACTCTTTGTTCTCCCTTGCTGATGCCACCATCTCTCCCTTTCATGCCTGCTATTTACTTTAAGTATTTGGAAAAAAAAATGTTTTGCAGCAATTCCTTGGTTTTACAAATCATCACCTCAAAATGTGTAAGATAAAGATGGGTTTCTTTGCTAAATATTGAATTTTTCTATGGTTTTCCCCATGTACAAAGATGCCAAGAATTTCACATATGTATGAAAATATAAAATTATGGTTTTTTTTTAATTGTTACTTAGTGGGATTGAACCTCCCCCAAAAGTTTTCTTTATTATTTCTCCTATTCTAGAAAGTGGATCTGGCTATCCTAATGTTAAGTCAGTCTCGTGTAGTCTATGGAATTAAGAAAAAAATACCAGATTTAAGGTTTTTCTTATTTTCTCTATGGCACAATTGGCTTCTTCATAACAGAAGAAGCTGGGAGTACAACGGTGTACTTGGTAGCCCTTCAAGATTTCAAAGAACACGTGTTGCTAATGGCTTCTCTACTCATCTGCCTTCACTCACACACAGACCTATGGACAGAGCACATATTGAAGCTGAGTACCCAACACCACAGCCAATTTATAGCAAGTGATAAGGACACAGTCTTACAGCTAGAAGCAGTTCATTTTTCAGTGCCAAGGGAAAAGTGTTTAGTAGGTATTTTATAGGCTATATATCTAGTACACCACAAGACATCTGTAGTTGCTCAAACTAAAAAGTCCTCCACTAGAGATGAGCCAACACCCTGATTTCTGTGAGTGTGTGTATATGTGTGCACGCATAAAGTGACTATGTGCACTAGAGTCCTTGGACAGCCTTCTCTGAGAGTTTTATAGGGAATCAGCTTAGGTGATTGGCTCTGTTCCCTTCCCAGTGAGACATCCAGGTGAGCACCAGATGAGGTGGGCTGGGCGCTGAGTTCCAGGCTCAAACACGCTCCTCCTGGTGGTCTGAATTTGTCCCGGATCCCACCCATCTGGCCTCAAGGTCCTTTCTGCTTTAAGCTAAACTGGAGTGTTTGGAGATAAGAATGAAGGTGAGCAAGTCTTCTAACACCCTGGTAACATTGGGAAGTCAAAGGTGACCGAGTCACTCCCTTACCAAAGGACAGATGTAGCAAGAGAAACCGTGGCCTTTGCTTGACAATATCACTGCCCACACATCTCATAGTTGTTTCTTAATCAGAGAAGAGGAAAATCATCTACAAAAGGTCTTGGGGAAGTCATGTTCAGGAAACTAAAGTAAGCCCATCATTCTACAGCCTCTGTATATGCTGGAGACACTGCCCACAGAGGGGAAGAGAAGGAAGGACCTTGGCTGTGGCTTTAGGAGCTACCACAGACCCAAAGAGGAATGTGTCAGCTCTCTCCCTAGCCCACTTAGTGAGCCATCACATTGTAAAGTGGTCAACAGCTTCTGCATTAATAAAATAAAAATTAAGTTTCCTGGGTGTATATGGTTTATCACAGTCACTCTGCATTAATATTTCCTAATCATAGTGACCTCAGCCTGCCAGAATGCACAGGCCCCTAATCCTCACTGTAATGTTCTCTCATTAGCTACGCAGCTTTGCCACACCAGTGGCGGCAACCACACACCGCCCCAGGCACCACTGGAATTAATTACTTAGAAGAAACACTGCTGTTTCAAATTGTCATCTTGAATTTATCACTTGCCACTTAATGCAACTCATGTGACCTAATACCTTCACTGTGTCACCAGGGGCCTTGGCACAGGTTTCACCAGGGTAATAGCAGGGGTTCTGTGGGCCTAATGTGGCCAAGTAGCCAAACACACAGCTGCCTGCGGCCTGCTTAAAATCCTACCCTGGAGGGAAGGGATGCTAACAACGCCCCGAGCAAATTGCAGATTACCCAGATGTCATGTTCTATCTGAAACTGGAAATGACTCGAAGGTGGGCCAGATCCATCTTGTTTCTGGAGCTTGAAGAAGATAATCTTTCATTACTTTGGATGGGACAGATCTCACCTCTTGCTGTGTCTGGGCTATGGATTTGAACATAATGTAACTGGCAAATATGGAAGGCAAAGTGGGTCTGGGGGGAACCTGTAATGAATGTAAGGACTGGTGCTTTTTCCCCGTGTGTGTGTGTGTGTGTGTGTGTGTGTGTGTGTGTGTGTGTGTGTG
>JADRCD010216429.1:20899-35881 GCA_019843815.1 Montemys delectorum
GTGTGTGTGTGTGTGTGTGTGTGTGTGTGTGTGTGTGTGTGTGTGTGTATTGAGCAAAGAATTGCTCATTAAATTACCTACATAAAAAAATGCAATTTTGCCATTTATTATGTGTGCCCAGGAAGCAGAGCAGGAGTCTACCCCAAGTTAAACTTTGTGTTGTACTTTCTGGTGCTCCACGTTGCAGTGTACTTGTGAGAATAATTCTTTACAAGTTACCCCCAAAAAACCGAACATTCAATAGTAGAATTAATGATCTAGTTACTTTCACTGAGTTAGGGAAATTACTTAATATGAAAAAAAGCTTTGAACAATATCCTCTCAATCAAATTGTTCATTTGTGAAAATGATACATTTGCAACCACGACATTTACAACATTACTTTCATTAAAAAGTTGGTCTTTGGGTTCTTACAACTTTTATTTCAAAATAAGGCATATATGTATTATAAATGCTTAGGTTCTAGATGCTCACATGCATAATAGTATAATATCACAGTGTAATAACAAAGCATGACCATCTTACTGATGAAATAATGAATGAGATAGATTCACTTTAACAATGGCAGCTCCCAGCGTATTTTATAGACAAAAACATTTCCTTTGGTTACCATGCTCTTCACTATGCATAGTAAACTTTGGAAGATGTATAATGCAATATAAACATTAACAGTTACGCCATTGTGTTGTTTTAGAAAGACTATTTATAGAGAAAATACAAAATGCTTCCCCAAAGTATACTTAGACCTAAGCCACCATAATCTTCCAGGTCATACAGCAGGAAATCTAATACACCAGCTCAATAAACCTGTAGGAAACAAAGGTTTTATGTAGCATTAAGTGTCACAATATTAAAATGCCCATATTACTTTCACTTGCTCTTATAAGCTTCTTTTTAACAATCCAGAAAGTTGAGAGCCATTATGAGCAGGTTAGTGTGCTGTGTAGTAAAGGATGGTGAGGGCAGAATAAAAGCCCCAAGCCCTTAACCTCAGAGTCGCAGGGCTTAATGCTGCTTTGGTGCTTTCCCATAAAGGGTGTTCCTTTCACTCTCTCCCTCTTTCTTTCTTCTAGCGTTGTCTGGGGTACATTCTTCCACGATGACACAATATTGAAGAGTGTTAGAAGGCTGGGCTGCAATGCCCAATCAGCTGAATGGTCCACCACTTTGCAGTGAAGATCCCTTTCATGTGCCTGTGATGCTGTGTGGTCAGGATTGGCTACGGCTCTGAAAAGAGGCCAGGGTCTTTCCACACTATTCCCACAATGTTCATCCCAAATGGTATTTAGGGCCACAGCACCCCCAGAAGTTTAAGGGATCAAACACCAGACAGTTGCTTTTGTGAGATTCACAGAGTAGCTAACATCCTCTGATTGGCTGATTGATGCCTAATGACAGGGAAAAGTGATGCCCACCTAACTATAACAGATCTCAGAAAGTTCCAACTTCGTGGCCCCTAATTACAGGGCCTTCCATTTCTTTTACACTAACTAACCCCCTAAACTTTCTCAAGCACAAATTCACTAACTGAAGCTCTTTGATGGAATATTAAATGGTACAGAAGTACATTTTGAGGACTTACTAGGTGTTGATAAAAATGATAGCGTCTTTTGAACGCAAGCTGCCCTTTTGTTCATTGCTAGGGCACAATCACTGGGGTTAGCAGCACCGGAACAACTGGGCTGCCTTTGCACTCATGAGAGTGAAGGGGAGCTGAAAGTATTTTAATAAACATGCAGTTTCGGGGGGCTCCGTGGACTCCCAGACCACAGGTGCTTCGTGATACTCACACATAACATGATGTATCTGGAAAGGACTGGGCAGTTTTCTTACATCCTTGGTAGACATTCGTCCCTAGCTGGGCAGAGACCTAAAGACAGCTGCAGTTGTATAGCACATCTGTAGCCTGCAGTAAGTCCTTGTGAGCTAGGTTTCTCTCTCTTTCTCTCCCTCCTTTTCTCACCCAGACCCTTTCTTGCCCCTCCCTTTTTTGAGACAGACCTTACAATTCAGCCCCAAGGCTGACCTGAAAACTATGTATCTCAAGCTAACAAGGAACTTACAACAATCTAACAATCCTCCTGCCTCTTTGTATCTGTGTGCTGGGATTGTAGGCCTATGCTACTATACCCATATACCAAACCATATCTGCCAATAATATTATGATGAACCCATTCAGAATTTGGATTTTTCACAAGGCAGCAGCACTAAATGCCATGGGTTACCAGCAGGCAATAGAAAATTTTTAGTTCATGAACTAAATTTCCTTTCGTCTACTTTCTAGCTGAACATTGAGGTTCCAACACCTTCATGAGACTTCTTCAAGAAGGCCTCAATGCAGAAACATTTTAAAAAAATCTTTTGCTGATCTTTTGATATTTTTGAAATGACTTAAAACAATATATTTTTAAACCCTGACTGTTAGCACTAAAAATCTCCCAGTGCATTCTGGGAATCTATGGCATTTAGTGCTGCTGCCTTATGAAAAATCCAAATTCTAGATGGTTCATCATAATGTTATCAGCAGATGTAGTTTTATACTTTTAAATTCCTTGGACTTGCTAGAAAGAGTAGGGGGAGACAGAGAAAACACGTAAATATCCAGATAGAGATGAAAGGACAGCTTAGAGCACTGTTACCTGATGGTAACGTGGGGGAGCTCTCTGTGGCTGAATTGTGTGCATGTGTGTACGTGTGTGTATGTGTGTGCGCATGCACACACAAGCAAGAGAGAGGGGGGTGAGGAAGAACAAAGAAGAACGTGTGTCATCTGCAGTTGAGTGTTTGTTTACATTACATTTATCATCCTCAGGGACTCTCCCACTGCAACATGTATGTAGTGATTGCTTTACATTCTAAATGTAAAAAGCAAGATTGCTTTACACTCTAAATGAAAGCCGTGAGCATGCAGTATTTGCTTTGTAAATAGAGACTTCATTGTATTTTATCGCTCTGCTAAAATAAGGTACAATCTACTCATAATCACCAAAGTGATGTTTTTCTACCAAGGCATTACCTTTCATGTTAATGCCCACCTTCATCATAATTAACTGGAGTAGGCACAGAGTCCACGGGCTGTGTATTCCTAGGTAACTGGTCACATTGGAATTCAATATCAAATATAGTCTGTTGCCTTCTGGTCTAGAAATATGATTATGGAAGACATATATTTTCTCAGTTTTTTTCCAAAAGCAATTGTAAGAAAAAATTATATTCCCTAGGTTAAGAACCAAGGACAAGGAGGATATGTCATCTAATAAAAACTGTGACCCCCCCAGTGTAAACAACTCTAATGTGAATAATAGCTCCAACAAAGCTTGCTAGGATGGGAATCAGGCGCCAAAGCACACAAGCTCAGGACAGACACAGACAGAGTTCCTCTGCTGAGAAGGCTATGTGGCTGCACTGTGGTCAAATGCTGCCGGGGTCAGTCTCCAGGCTCACCTCCACTGCTGCCTCTTTGAGTCATTGAGAATGCCTTATGTGGCAACAGGAAGAGGGACATTTCAAACAAAATCTTTTTTATTAACACCTGGAAGACAATCTACCTAAAAGCCACTTCCTAGTGCTCATTACTGAGAAGCGGAGCTCATCTCAGCGGCCATTGTCATGCAAGCGCAGTTATAAGTAATAATGTGGCCTTTAATGACGGAATGATGGACCTGCCAAGCACTTGCTCCTGCCACAGACTGCGTTTCCCTGCTGGAGAGCACAGAGAGGCCCATCTGGGAGTTATTAACATAGCCTCGTCAACTCAGAACCGACTTTAACATAATCCATATTTGTTGGAGAAAGTCCAACATCAGCTTGAGAACAGCGGTCACGTGGCTCAGTGACACATTTCAAACAGCACACACGGAGCATGCTTGGGCAGCTAAGCAATTCAGAAATGCAAATCTCTGAAGCACTCTTCTGACTAGATAAAAAGGACAAATCCCTTTTGGCAACAGACTGGATGTCCTCTTAATGTCGCAGGAAAATAACCGAACCAGGGAAGGAACAAATTTCAGAGGCAGTGATTTGGGATTGGTGGGTCACCAGAAAAAACATTTCTGTTTTTGGTTTTATTCCATTAGCACTGATGAAATCGATCTCCAATTCAACCTTGGGCTTCAGTGGTTGTCAGGCAGAGCTGTTTGCCCCGGGGTGCAAGGATACCGACAATCTTACACCAACAATGTTCGCTTGCTTGTTGACATATGTATAAGCACACATCTCTCCCTTTAAAACACAACAGAGCTCTCAGCCCCATTTTGACATCACCTTGTTCTTGCTGTGAGTAGATTGGCTGATAATACATTCCTGGAAGAAGAAAGGCTGATTAGGATCCTAAACACGAGTCCTCACAAAAGGTGTGTGTGTGTGTGTGTGTATGTGTGTGCACATGTGTGTGTGTGACTGTGTGTGTATGTGAGTGTGTGTGTGTGTAAGAGAAGGAGAGAGTGTGTGTGTGCATATGTGTGTGTGTGCACATGTGTGTGTGTGTGTGACTGTGTGTGTATGTGAGTGTGTGTGTGACTGTGTGTGTATGTGAGTGTGTATGTGACTGTGTGTGTATGTGACTGTGTGTGTATGTGAGTGTGTGTGAGTGTGTGTGTATGTTGCATATACAATACATATGTTTATATACATGTCACGTTTCTGCAGCTATTTGCAAGTGGACACCCCAATGCTGTTTTAATGACTTTAGCAGCAGAAAATACAGTTCATTGGCCAGATTCCTTTGGTTAATAGATAGGGTTAGTATTTTCTATGTTTTATGGGTGACACAAATTTGAAGAATTTAAAAAAGCATAGTAACAAGTCGCTATATTCCTGTTGATGCACATCCTAATAAAGCTGTAATGAAAACAATTTTAGATGATGTACATGAAGTCTGAATACTTACTCCAACACTGAAGCAGTCCCTGGGGCTGGGTCGCTACATTGCAGTAGGACACCACTCTTTGGGTTTCTGCATGTGATTGATATATTTAGTTATGGAGAATTTTTGTTCTTAAGAGATAGACAGAACCACCTAGGGCTGAGGGTTTATATTATCAACAACTAAATAACTCACCAATCAAAAAATAATGAATGTATATCAAAAAGAGCAAATGCAGCAAACGGCTCACAGTTGACACACAAAGGTGAACATCATATTTCTTTCTTATATCATTTTGACAACTTCTCAGTAGATTTGAAATCTTTCAGAATAAAATCAAGGAAATCAATTAGGCTCTATAGATGGTAATGTAGAATTTTTTTCTTTAAAAAAAAATTACTGCCTGGAAGCTTTCTTTGGATTACCATTCTTTATTTAATTGGGACACATGCCTATGTTTGAATAAGAGAAACAATTGAAAGTAGATCACCAAAAATTTAAAATGACCATATTGAGGAGTAATACTCATTCAGAGGGAGCAGTGCAGGAGGAACAAAGACAACCAGAGGGCTGAGATAGAAGAGAGAGAAGAAAATGGCTAACTGGAGGAGACAGCTACACACCTCATATAGCCTGAGACCAGGCATCCTTGGGAGCAGCAAGGGCCATGCACAAAGATAGGGAGATGATGGGACAGGAGCCTTGCAGGAGAGGATGATGGGAGGCATCACCTTCTTCCTACAGCAGAATCATTGTAGAAATGTCAGCATGTGTTTTCTTTAGCAGAAGCATTTGGGTGGGACCCAGTACCGCTTTGCAGGAATACCACACAGAACCAGTTCAGGGTCAGGAGGGGGATGAATCAGATTCCATTAGAATGTGACTGGATAGTAGTTTGTGGAGCTGGGGTGGTCGTGTGTGTGTGTGTGTGTGTGTGTGTGTGTGTGTGTGTGTTGGGGGGGCAGTTAGCCATTTGAAATGATTATATCTTTGTGGCTTTGAGGTGTTTTAAATGTTTTAACCATGAATATAAAAAAGTCATAAAATAGAAAATGATTTATTTGCTTTCATGAAAATCCATAAACAATATTTTAATTGATCCTTGTGAAGTGCAGAAAATAATGTCAGTTGAAGAGGGTGCCACAGTTACCCAGTCTTGGCTGCCAGCCTAGAGTATACTGTGAGTAACCCGCCATCCACAATGGAGGTCTAGATCCAGAACCCAGGGAAGGAAAGTCACAAGAGCATAGGGACATCTGGGAGCAAAATGGGCCAGATGTGGGTAGCTCCAGTCCACGTCACAGTTTTACCAGCTGGATAGGTCACAGCAGTAAGCCACCCCAGTGAAAGAAGCTTTGGGGATCTCTCACCTTTGAATTCTGTGAGTCACTTCCTAAGCACCAGAGCTCAGAAATGTCCATGAATAGATCCCAACACAGCCAAGTGAGGGGTACTTTTCTTGTCTCAAAGTAAACTGAGGTAGGAAGAAATTTAAGGATGCTGTTTGCCTTTGTCTTGACTTAATCCTTGACACAGTTATGAAATAGGTTTGAGACACTCTGCTGGGAAAGAAGAAGCCCAAAGAGTCTTTTACTCTTTGCCATAAAGGCCAAGGATTCAATGTTAAAGAGAAGACGCAGAGAGTCTTTGCTTCCCTCACTCCCCGACCCCTCGTCCTCAAAACTGTGATGGTTGCAACATCTGGGGTCCCCCCTCCCTGTATTTTGTCCCTTGGCATTCATCTAAGTCTGGTTATGTTTATGGGAAATGTTGAAGGGTGTAGCTTGTTCTGGAGCCTGCGAATGTCCTGATAAAACCCTGGGCCTGGACATTTGAGCTGTCTGCCCACTGCTCTGCTCTCTGTTCTTCTCTCCTACAGAGCTCAGGACATTGGCTTCTTTGATGTGGTGATGTTTTGCATGGTGAATTCAGTATGAAGGAGACAGTGGGGTTTCCTTGTGGGCTCTGAGGGAAAGGCCAGATGACTAATAGGAAAGCTTAGCCTGAGGACTGACCAGAGCATGCTGAAAGTGATGTCCTAGCGAAATCATGTTTGTTCTTTTAAATATGGCAACTATTCAACCCAAGACAGCAAATGAGGGGGCCTGCTCCCTCACACAAGGGGAGCTTTGCTCGGTTCACACTGTGAGGTAAATGCATGTAGAATATTGCCGATTGGAGCTAAATTGCTGTCTCATTAGGGTTATTTGGTATTTTACTTGAGACCTGAATTTCTCAGAAAAGCATAGCAGAGGGGGAATACGGCCATGTGGTCTGGTTTGGGCTGTTTTCATTTACAGCACCACACAAGGCATATTCTTATGAATATCTAATGGAGTGGCCAAGTATATTCACACTTTTAGGTTTTCAATGTTGACTTAAAGCTACATGCATGTGAACACCCAGAACATGTTTTCATTCTAATGAATATAATCATTTGAACTAGAATCATGACACGGAGGAACCTAAGGATGAAGGAGAACGCAAAAGTGGCCATGGATAGCTATGAAAGCAGCCCAACACACACACACACACACACACACACACACACACACACACACACACAAAACCCCAAGAGCACATAAAAAATGATGTTTCTTTGTGATTCTTTTTGTACTTGACCGTGAACTTTGGAGTTGTGATGTCATGAGTTGGCCCCAGTGGCATGAGTATAGGAGAATTGACCCCACCTCATGTCTGTTGTGTGCAGTAGCCTTGGAGAGTTGCCCTCCTCCCCTTACCCCTTGGCATCTGTGGCAAGCAGGAGAGCTGGCCCTGTGGTCATAAGAGCAGGAGAGCTGTCCTTTCTCCTTGCTGGCTGAGGCATTGGGTGAGCTAGCTGGGGCAGTGCTGGAGAGCTCCCCCTGGTGGTGTGGATTCAGGAGAGCTTGTGGGCTGACCAACTCAGCTATCACCCAGGCCCAGATCCAGGGCTTTGAGTTGGCTCACATTAACATCTACCCCATCTATGAACTGCTGGAGCATGTGAAGGAGCCGGCCTTGTAGATCCAAAGCTGCAGGATTTCCATGATTATAGGGCAACAACTGGATATCGGAGAGGAGTTCCAGTGAGGAACCAGTATTAATAATGTGGAAGAAGCCAGAGCCCTCCAACCAGAACAATGACTCATGGCAACGAACATTTGCAAGCAAAGATATGTGGATGAAAGTGGATACTATGTGACACACTGCAGCTTCCATGACAAGATTTTGGGTTTTTTGTTGTTATTATTTTATTTTATTTGGGGGAGGGGTTGTGCAAAAGCAAAGGGAAGATACGAAGGGGCTGGGGAAATGAGTGGAATTGTGGTACATGATATAAAATTCACAAAGAATCAATAAAAAGTAAAAAGCAAGCAAGCAGACAAAAACTAGAAACAAAACAAACAAACAAAAAACCCCTCTCAGGCAAGTGATGGTGGTATATACCTTTAATCCCAGCACTCTGAGTTGGATGCCAGCCTGGTCTACAGATTGAGGTTTTGGACAGCCAAATCTATACAGGGAAACTCTGTCTTGAAAAACCAAAGATCAAACCAAACCAAACCAAACCAAACCAACCAACCAACCAACCAACCAAACAAACAAACAACAAAACACACCAGAAAACAAAATCAAATCCCCTCTCAGTAAGTTTGATACAGAGGAAATGCACACTACTACTAGAGGCCACACAGGACAAATCCACAACTGATATCAGAACAAATGAAGTAAGGTGGAAAGGCATCCCCTAGCTACTAGATTAAGACACTGTTATCATTTCATGGTCCTGGGGATATGATCATTTATGCAAGAAAATGAGAGTTTCCAAACTAGAGAAGAGGGAGCCAAATTGTCTGTTTGTGGAAAACATGATTACATAGCTATACAAAATCTACAGAGTTTACACCCCCGAACCATTAGGATGAATGAATTCAGTAATGTTTCAGAATACAAATCCAGGATACAGACACCAGGAGTACTTTCATCTGACAATAACGGACTGTCTGAACAAGGCGTTAAGGAAGAAATCCTTGTTTTGCAATAGCTCAAAAAACATTATAAACCACCTTGGGAGATGCCAGTTCCATTCTCGTAGTCATTGAATGAGTGTCTTTTCTCTCTATTCTCATAGAAACCAAGGACACCAGTCCTGTGCTCAGTATCTACCAGTACACGGCAGACACTTCAACCTTTGTGTGTAGAAATGGTTAGTCTGAAGCAGGGGCAATGGCTTTCATGCTTTTAGAATCCCTTTCAGGAAGCAGGGCCTTATTGGCATGTTGACTTCAGTAGGTCTGGGATAGGGCAGCGCATCTGCCTGTCTCACATGTTCCCAGGTAAGCTGATGCACAGAGCTTAGGTATTGTATTGGTGAGCCATCGAAGGAGGTCATACTGCTATGACAAAAAGATCCCTAAATCCCAAAGGCTCATAATCCCAAAGCTTTATTTTCCATCTGCATCTCATGTCTGCTAGTTGGTCAACTGTAGTTCTGCTCCATCTTATTTCTTGACTGAGCCCTGCATTACTGATAAGCCTGTAACTGAAACATTGCCCTTCACATGGCAGAGGAGACAGGAAATATGGGAAATTGCTGCTTGGCTGTTAAGGCTTCGACTTGCATTTCATTGGCTATAGCAAATCACATGGCCAGACTTACCGTTGGTATCAAATAAGAAGTCAATGATTTTTGTGATTGATTATATACCTCCCCATTCCCATTCCCATTCCCATTCAATTTATCTTCTCCTTTGGAGTAAAAGATCTTCAGGTTTGGACTGAACATCTAGATACATAGAATAAAGACCCATTTTCCAAACTCTCCTGCAGCTAGGCATGGCCATGTAAATACATTCTGGTAATGAAATGAAAAAGCTGCACATGTTCACAATTTCTCACTTAAAAAACAAACAGGGGGCTTGAGAGATGGCTCAGCGGTTAAGAGCACTAACTGCTCTTCTGAAGGTCCTGAGTTCAAATCCCAGGAACCACATGATGGCTCACAACCATCCATAATGAGATCTGATGCCCTCTTCTGGTGTGTCTGAAGACAGCTACAGTGTACTTACATATGATAAAATAAATAAACAAAAAACAAACAAACAACAACAAAAACATTTTTTCTCCATCCTGTTGCCTACCATGCAGATGCCAACAATTCAAAGCATGAGGTGGTGGGGGCAAGACCTCTCAGAAACTAGAGAAGGCATGTAGAACACTCTACCCACTCTACCTGCACTTTTACACACAAGAGGAAGAACGTTCCTTTTTGACTACTCTGCTGTGGTTGTTCACCATCATCCACATTGGAATGTAAGACTGACTAATGTGCCAACAGAAAGGCTCCCTTTTGAAGTCTACTCATTCCTGTCCACAGCCTCTTGTGTTCCATTCATCTTTCAGCTATTTTCTAAGCTTCTGAACCATTTCTTTCCTTTACTGCCCTTTTCTCCATCCTAACAATCCAATGAGACTGTTCATAGAAAGAGGTCAAATATGGCCTTATTCTTTCCAGTTATGTAAACTACGATGGTAGACACGCGGTCTGATGGCAGAGAGCGTGACAAAGTAACAGCTTGCTTGGCTGGAACTTTCCTTAGCAGATTCTGAAATGGGGTTACTGTTCTTACACACCAGCAATGCTCCTTTACTGCCAAATCCTCCTCTGTGACATAGGCGCAGTCTCAATGTCTCACTCTAAAGTGGTTTGTGTGCCACGTGGGTCTCATCCAACCCCACGGATGAATACAGTCATAAAGATGCCCGAGGTCATACTTTGCTCCTTCATCTTCATTTTTAATCCTTCTTCCCTAGTCTGTTTCCATTTAACCTGATGTTGTCTTCTGTGGCTGTGTGTGTTCAGACCTTACATACAGAAGGAACAGGCAGAGAATAGGAAAGACAGGGGTAGTAACATAAGCCAAAGGTTGAAAAGTGGAAGCAGTAGACAAGCCCCGGGGTAGCTCCTCCTCTGTGAAACTTGGGAGATAGAAAGGCTGGGGTAGGTCTCAGGGTACAGTTAGTGGGTCATTCGGTACATTCTACCACCACACAGGGATAAGTAACCTTTCAGTTATACAGGTATGGTTAGCAATCCATCATTATCCTGATTTTCAAGAGCATTTTCCATGTCTGATGAAGAACTAAGCTGGAGCTTTGCACATTGTATTGGCTAGTTTTATGTCAACTAGACATGAGCTAGAGTCATCAGAGAAAAAGGAGCCTTAATTGAGAAAATGTGGGTATTTTTTAAATTAGTGATTTAAGGGGGAGAGAGAAGAGCCCAGTCCATTGTGGGTGGGTTCACCCCTGAGATGGTGGGGCTCCATTCTTTCTTTTCTGCTTTCATGGTCAAACATGGTCAAATGGATCACTACATCTAGTGATCTACAGAATCACATTAAACATTAATTGTTGGCACATTAAAACCTCCAAGGATTTCTTAAATAAAGAAACTTGATTATTAATATATCGCTGGATTATACATCTTGTGAACTTGGTCTTGCAGCATAATTTGTGAAACTGTCTCAAAAGATAAAAAGCTATTATTTAAAAAAAAAACTTTACAAGAGTTTAATATTACCTATCTGTCTGTCTGTCTGTCTATTATCTAACTATCTATCTATATCTGTCTATCATCTATATGTTTATCTATCTATCTGTCTATAATCTGTTTATCTATCATCTACCTATCACCTATCTGTCTATCATCTATCATCTATCTGTCTAATATCTATCTGTTTATCTATCTATCTATCTATCTATCTATCTATCTGGTACACAGCATGATGAATAATGACTTGGTACATGTCTGCATTGTGAAATGTTGATCACAAATCAATTTGTTCATTCTCATTCATTCTGTATTTCGGTCCCCTAGAACTTGTCTTATAATTGCAAGTTTGTAGCTTTGATCGACATGTCCCTATTCCCTTTCCCCTCTCCTACTGTTTTGATGAGTGTCTGTTTTCAGATTCTATGTACAAATGAGATGGTATAATGTTATTTCACTTAGTATTATCATGTTATTTTGTGCAAGGGAAGTTAATGTAACCAATACTTTTGCATATATTCATAACCTATCGGTATCTCAGTTGATACACATGAGAATGAAAGTGGAACACAGCTTAGAATCGCTGCCAGTGGTACAAAACATAACTTTTGGGTTGCAGTGGCTGTCAGAAGCCCACAGTGTATTGTTAGAGTATTTACTTTAGAAGTAAAAGAAATCGATGAGAACAGAGTTATCCTACCCAATGATTAGTAGTAAAATAGCAAGGGAATGCCCCTCTAAATATTTGGACTTAGAAGAGGCAATGAGTGGTGAGGATGATGAGTCAGACCAAATTAGGCAGAAGGATGAAAAAGAGTGCATTTGGAAGTCTACAGTTCTCCTTAAGCATGACATTAGCCAAGGCTTTAGAAGCTCAGGCTACCTCTCTGCCCAGAGGCACTGAGAACTAGAGAAAGCTTGGGCTTTAGCCTCTGTTCATCCCATTAAAGCTCTGTGCTTATTACAACCATGTTTCCCTCAGTGTATTGTAATAATTAGGTTTGGGTGGTTCTCCTGATTATACTACAAGTTCCATGAAGGCGAATGTTCTGTCTCACTGATGACTACAATCTCTACTCGAGGTATTCTGTAGTAGGCACTTAGCAAACATTTGATAATGCCTGATGAGTGACCATCTTGGAAATTTTCAGATGTGTGTAATACAACTGCAGCATTGCCAAACCTCAGTGAGGTAAAGTCGTCTGAGAGGGTTTACAATGAAACCAATGATGTGACGAATTAAATGTGGTGATGTGACCATGTAATGTGATGATGTGACCATTTAAATGTGATATGTGATGCTTTAAATGTAGTAGCAAAAAAAAAAAAAAAAGGCAGACAAGACTTATCTAGGGGAGGAACAAAGTCGCCTCTGGATGTGGTGGTGTTGGGTGATCTGTTATGGTCAAGTCTGAATGCAGATTCTAGGTGTGGTTTGGGAGATCTTCCTGGAGCTGTTGAGTGTATTTAACAAGTGCCACAGACCACTCTGCCCAGCAGCTATCCTGGACTGTGAGTTTAGAGACACAGATCCTAAATCTGGCTTACTAGTCCCCAATCTACACATTGATAGGATACCCGGGATGATTTTTATAAAGTAGCTGATAGAGCCAGACAGCCAATCACAAGATTTTAATTTAGCTTTTCTCAGATGGGTCTTTAAAAACCAAGACTTTACAATTCTTTCTCTGACTCTAACCATAAGGCCAGGATTCAGAATACCTGTACTCACTGTCCCTGGGATACTCAAATCTATCTACTAAATGGTATTGGGACACAACAAAATGTATTACCTTTGAAAAACGTATACATAGAAATAAAGTTCCTAAATAACTGGCTTCCAAATGATTTAAAAAGTTATAAAGGATCAGTTTTAATCCAAGTTACATTAGTTTGACTTACAGACTTGCTAGGCAAATATCAGCTGGAGCGTAGCAGTAGTATGAGCACCCCCCCGCTACCACGGGAGGACAACTGGCCACCAGTGTCATCTGCCGCTTGATTATTCTCTCAAGCCCGTGGTGTGTCACTCCTACAAAAGTCATGGTTTGTATTTTCATATTTAAGAGTAAAAAATCTTACATTTCAATGCAAACAAGCATGCAGATAAATTCCATAGAGACACAAATATTTGCATACATCTATAAACAAATGTCTAAGGAAGACTGTTGTTTAGTTTGTAACATCCAAGAATCCCATCCAAAGTAGACTAAATTGGGGGTATGAATGAACGGTCACGGTTAAATGGCAATATTGTTAAAGATGAAAAGAGTTTTCTTTAAAGACTACACTAAACACTCTACTTCTAGGGCAGGTGAGTTGGCTCTGTAGGTTAGGCACTTGCCACCAGGCCTAATAACCTGAGTTTGATCTGGAATCCACTAGCTCCTACAAGTTGCCCTTTGATCTCCATATGATGATATAGTGTCATGGCACATGCCCACAGGGCACACTCAAAAAAAATAAACAAACAGACACATAAACACAAAATAAATAACTGTAAACATTTTGAAAAATGAAAATAATCTATTTCTAAAATATGTAAGATTCTAAGTGGCTAGCAATATACAAAGTGATCAATATTGTTCACTGAAATCCACCTTTGTGGGTGAAATCCACAGCTGCTAGCTGTGGGAACCATGAATGCACTCTGTCTAAGAACCACCATTTACAGAGATTTGTCGGGAAACACACAACCCTGGGGATGACATTGTTTCTCAATGTGAGATTCTTGTGAGTTTCCTTGAGTATATGCACTTTAAATGAAACGCAAAACTGTCACCAATCTCCTGAACTGAGTATAATAATGGCTACTTCTTGAAATCTTGACTTGAGTGATTTCTAAACTTTAAGCCAAGCACATTTTTTAAACACTTAGTTACAGATTCATTATAGCTAAGTCCTGTAGCCAACTCAGAGGTGTTACAAGGGCCATTTCGTTAATGATCATTTTTCTGGATTTTCTTTTCCCTTCTTCCCTCTTTTTCTCAATCTTTCCCCCCTTTTTATAATTATACTTACTGGATGCAGTGTGAGTTTTGAAATATGTATTGATTGTAGGATGATTAAATCAAGCCTATTAATATGTCTATTACCTGACCATACATACATAAATCTTGTGCATGCACACACATACATGGACGTGTTAAGAAAATTTAAAGCGAGTTCCACTGGGTTGGACATGTAGCACAGTGGCAAGATGTTTGCTTGCCTACATGTCAGGCCCTATGTTCAACCCCCATCAGGATACTCCCACCGGATTTTAAATTGTTTTTGTATTAATAGTACACTTTGAGTATCTTTTTCCACGTTTAAAAAGAACTTTCTGAATTATAATGCTTTCCTTACGTTATTTAACAATGTACACTGTTTAAATCTGAATTCAAACCTTGGGGCTTCTTGGCAGCTGCTAACTGTACATTCTGCACTAACTCCAGGTGTTGCGCTTCTTGTAAGACTGTGATTTGTGCTTCAGTCTGTTACCTTTGTAGACTTGCTTAAAGAAACCATTCAAATAAACCAAACTTGCTTTTGTTAAAAAAAAAAAAAAAAAAAAAAAAAAAAAAAAAAAAAAAAAAAAAAA
>JADRCD010216430.1:0-31461 GCA_019843815.1 Montemys delectorum
CATGGAAAAGGCTTTCGCCTGTAGAGCTGCCATCTAACCTCCCATAGAAGGCCTCTCTGTGATCCCAGCCATGGCCACACCAAGCCCAAGCTCAAGCCCACCACCGCTGTCAAGCCAAGGACTGTCCCGAGGGACCAGCCAGAGCTCTTCTCCCCTCCTCCTGCCCCAGGCTAGATCCAGCCCTCGAAGGATCCCTTCTCAGCTCTTCTACTGCTTCCAGCAGAGCCAGAATGTCCAAGAGCCTGAGAACCAGATGGCCCCAGCCTCCGAGCCAGCTCCAGCTAAACTGCACCTCAGACAGTGCTTCCCGGCCCCAAGAGCAGTGTCCTGGGGCTTCTCTATGGCCCAACACCCAGTGTGGGGTAAGCATGGTCATTTCCCTCATCCTGCCTCCCCGGGTGGCTGAGCCCCTTTGGCAGAGCAGACTCGGGACCCCCAACCCTACACCTATCCATTCACCTATACCATCAGGGTATCTATTTATCTTCCACCCATCTTTCCACCTATGAATCTAGGTTATCCTTCTTCCCTCCATCCGTCTTCCATTCAACTGATGGCTGTCGAGGACAGATGAGCAACTCTGGTGCTAGGTGCAGTGGTGACTTGTGATATGGTCTTTGACAAGGGTAGTCCTCAGGTACATTCCAAAGAAGCATTGGTGGGGAACAGTTGCCACAGTACCTGATCCACACATTCACTGAGGATGGTGTAGTAGGAGCTCCAAGGAACGCTTCCTTCAGCCTGAACTAGATCCCAGAAGTCATCTCAAAAGAAGAGAACTTGAACAAGAACCTCAGGTAGAGAGAGAGGGAGGAAGGTGACTCAGTCAAGGGTGATACCCCTGCCTCAGCTTCCAGGAACAGTTGTAGACATAGTAGCTAGCTCCCAAGACCCTTTGCTCCTCACCTCTTGGGACCCACAGCTTAGAGCTGTGTACTCCCATATTGAGCTCAGTTCTGTAGGTAGACAGGGTGTGGCTAGGCTGTGAAGGACCCCATGAAGCCCTTGTTCTGAGGACTCGTGGGTGTCTGGGTGGGCATCTGGATATCTTTGTGAGGGTGAAGATGTGGGTATCTGGGTATGAGCGGGTAGTTGTTAGGTATCCGTTGGGGCTGGGGGGGGGGCACTGCTTTAGCTAGAGTGGTCAGAATGGCTGCACTAAAGGAAGAGATTTGAGAAAGCCCTGAGAAATAGCTGACAGCGAGGCCCACAGGTTATCAGGACAGAAGAGTTTCAGGCAGAACCAACTCTCTCATATGCCAAGGCCACAAGCCACACATTGTGTGGCTGTTGTGAAGTGAGGCAGAAACAGGAGAGTGACATCTCCCAGCTCAACTTAGAGGAGGCTGGGTGCTTGTTCTGGGCTTGGGAGCCTGCCTTAAAAGATCCCACACTCAACAGGTTGATACTGGTCTATGGTGGCCACCGAATGAATGCTCTGAGGTAAACATCAGCTTTGGAAGGCCTCTCATCAAGTGACAGTTGACAGGAAGCCACTGCGCACACCTTGCAGTCTTCCTCCTCATCTTCCAGGGCTGTTTCTGCTTCCTGTACAGCCAGCCCGTATTGCTATAGGCTCAGCTTCTGGAGTTCCAGGCCTGGAGCCGGAGGCCTTCTGAGTGTTCCTAGCCCTCCTTCCCAGCCTGAGTCTCTCTCCCACCCATCCCTTCAGTGAGGTCTAGGTATCTATCTATCTATCTATCTATCTATCTATCTATCTATCTATCTATCTATCTATCTATCAATCATCTATCTATATCATGAACATGCTGAGTATGTGAGTGGTCATATGCATACCCACTGGGTGTGTGTGTGTGTGTGTGTGTGTGTGTGTGTGTGTATGTATGTAGGCCAGAGGACAACCTTAACCATCCTCCTCCTTTGAGACAGGCTCTCTCATTGACCTGGTGCTCACCAGTCATAATAGACTGGTAGTCATGGAGACCTAGGGATCCTCCTGCCTCTGCTCACCAGTCATGATAGACTGGTAGTCATGGAGACCTAGGGATCCTCCTGCCTCTGCCTCCCCAACAATGGAATTCCTAACACGTGCCACCAGCTCAGCTCTTTATTTGTGGATCCTGAGAATCAAACTTGGCTTCTTATTCTTGTCAGGAAAGACTGAGTCATGTCCCCAGTACCTCCTGCTCTGCTTGCTGAGGCTGAACTCAGCCACACCTCCCTCTGACACTCCCAATACCCACACCCTGCAGGTGACCCTGCAGGTGAACTCTTGTCACTGCTCAGAGCTTCCTGCCACACCTTGAAGTCTCTTGTTTGAGTCTGCCTCTCTTGGTTTTGTCTTTCTGTGAAGAGAGGTGGTTTTTCCTCTTTGGCTTCTGTTATTGACAGTTCATGTACGTAGGTTCTTTATGTAAGTTATGTGAATTTTTTTTAGATTTATGTGTGTGTGTGTATGTGGTATAGGTGCGTGTGTGTGTGTGTGTGTGTGTGTGTGTGTGTGTGTGTAGTGGGGGTGCATATGAGTACAGGTGCCTATGGAGACCAGAAGAGGATGTTGGATCCCTGAAACTAGAGTGTCATGTGGTTTTGAGCTACTCACTGTGAGTAATGGGAACTGAGCTGGATCCCCTACCAAGTGCCACCTGAGCCACCTCACCAGCCCCAAGATCTCTGGATTCTGACAAGCACATAGAATTGTGGAATGCCAAGGGACACAGTCCTTCCGTCACTCATATCTTCTAGTGTCCCACACTTGCCCCTGAGGAACTGCTTTCGCCAGTAGCCCTGCTGCACCACGGATGTGCTGACTCTGGGCCTCGGCCTGTGGTTATGGAGCTCTGAAGTCTTCACATCCACATAGTCTTGGTGTCTAAGGAGGCTTCTTGCCTGGTGTTGGGTCAGGGCCTTCTTGCTGTTGAGGTGTATGTGGAGGGGAATCAGCCTTCTCACTCTTGTTGTAAATACACCAATCCTCTTGGATCAGGACTGCTTACAACAGCTGTTCTTCACCTGTGGGTTGCAGTTCCTTTAGAGGTTTAAGATCCGTTTCATAGGGCTCGCCTAAGACCATTGGGAAACACAGATATTTACCCTACTATTCATAATAGAAGCAGAATTCCAGTTATGAAGTAGCCATGAAATAATCTTACAGTTGATGGGAATCACCAACCACCCATACAGGAGGAGCTGTATTAGAGGGTTGCAGCACTAGGGAGGCTGAGAACCACTGCCTCACAATCCCTTTTAACCTTACTTTGTGTCCTCAAAGCCTTATCTCCAAATAAGGTAACAGTGAAAATCAGGGCTTCCACATGTGGAGGACACAGTCCTATCTGTTTTCTGTACCTATAATCTGTCCTTTCCCAGAATATCATAGAAACAGAATCTTACAGCTTCTAGCTTTTTTGGCATCATGTGTAGCAACAAGTATATAAATATTCCTTCTGGTTACACTGCTGTGTATACTCTATCACACGTCTCACTGTTTGTTCATCCGTTGTGGAGGTTCTTCCATTCAGTAGGATACTGTAAGGGACATTTGCAGGTTTTCACAATTCCTCCTAAAAGCACACACAAGACTCCAAGAGTATGCCTGAACATACTCCATGTGTCCCTTTCTCTTGGGTGCAGGTCTTAGGATTTTAGGGTTCTGTGATAAGTTTATACTTTTATAAGCAGCTTTTTCCCATAGTGCTTGAACTAACTTCCGTACATTCTACAAACACATATACCTTCCTGAAACTGCATCAACAAAGCACACTGTACTGTGAGGACCCCTTCCCAAAGAATAAACAACTAGTTATCAACTGTTTGACCGCTCTAAGGGGTACATCATGGTATCGCAATGTGGTTTTGGTTCCGTTGCCATAGTGACTGGTGGAGGTGAAGCCATTCACATGTATTTATCTCTAGCTCAGGGGAAAACCTTATTCAGAGAGTTGGCTCACTGTCAATCATCTATCTTATTTTCCTATTGCTGAGAGTTCCAAATTCTTTGTCGATTATATGGCTCGCAAATATTTGTTCCTGGCATGGGGCTTGTCTTTTCATTCAGCGGGAGACATTTTTAGTTCTGATGACATCCTATTTAAGGATTTCTTCATATATCTATATCTATGTCTATGCCTATAATCTATATCATCTACATCATCTATATCTATAGAGAGAGGCATTATATTGATTTTTCTTCTATATGTGTGTGTGTGTGTGTGTGTGTGTGTATAGCTGCAAATGTGCCCATGTGTGCATGTCAGTGAGTGCCTCTGTGTGTGTGTAGGGGGGGGTGGGGGGGGGTGTCCAGGCAGGCCAGAAGAGGGAATTTGATCCCTTGGTGCTGGAGTGGCAGGTCACTGTGAGCCACCTCATATGGGATTTGAAACCTAGGTCTTATGATTGAAGAGCAAGCATTCTGTTGTTTTTAGACAGAATTTCTCTGTGTAGTCCTGGAAGTCCTGGAACTTTCTCTGTAGACCAGGCTGGCCTTGAACTCAGAGATCCACTGCACACATCTCCACTGGCTTTAGTAAGCACTCTTCTCTCCAGCCCTACATTTTAAAAATGTAAATACATTTATTGATTGTGCCTCAAGAGACATAGATGTGGAATATTTACCTAATCCAAAGTCACAAAGATTTAGGTCCTGTTTCTTCCAGAAATTTCCTAGTGATTTTTTTTTTTACATTATTACCAATTTTAGTAAATCTAAGATTATTTTTGAGGTACAATGCGATCAAATACCTCAGGTGAACTGTCCCTGGAACTGTGAGTCAAAATAGACCTATCTTCACTTAAATGGCTTTTGTCAGAGCACTTGATCACGGCACCTGAAAGATTAACTAATATAGGCACAGTCTCACTGCATTGCCTAGGCCTTGAATTTACAATCCTCCTGCCTCAGCTTTGCTAGTGGCTGGACTGACAGCCCTGAGCCTCTAGGCCAGGATCTTGAATACATCTCTAACAGCCTTTGAAGTCCCTGGCTCCTGTATCCTCCATCTGTCACTGGTGGGTCATTTTCTTTTGACTGGTTTTTCTCTGCATCGGAGTCTCTGGCTATTGGTGTACCTGGTCATTTTGTCCAGATGCTTGACACTGTCCATGGCACTCTGTTCTGAACTTGTATGGGACAGCCCCACAGCCCAAATCCCACCACACTCCACGGAAGAGCAGATCATGGCTCCTGGGGACCCTCTGAGGGAGGTCTTGCAGCATGGAGGCAGGGGCTGTTTGCCTTTGGGACTGTGAGCATCAAAGCAGCTGACGGAACCCCGCTGGGGTCCCCTGGCAGCCCCATTTAGGCAATAGCATTCTTTCCCCCAGGAAACAGGGTTCCTGGCAGAAGGTGCCAGAACTTCCAAACACAGCCAAGACTCCACTGGGCAAGATGCTTCTTCATGTTCCAGTCGGAGGCTCTGTCCTTGGCCAAGTGCCAACATTAACAGACATCCCCTGGTAGGGTCATCCAGGGGAGGCTGACGCTGGGTTTCATGTCGTCTCTGGGGCCCAGGGAGTCAGAGGATCTGCTCAGCAGTGTGGGTTACCAAGGCTGGTTGTGACAGCTCATAGGGTGACAGAGGGCTGAACGTCGAATGCTGACACAGTGGCTGGTGAGTGAGTCCTGGGTGAGCATTAAACACAGAGTTGTACCTCTACCTCAGAGCTGACTTCACTGCCTACCCACAAAGCCACCAAGGAGTAGTCACAGGTCTTGGCAGGAAAGGCCAGCACCTACGAAGTGCTTCAGTGGCCAAGAGAGGGACGAACCTCTATGGTGGCTCTGAGTCTGCAGAGGGACCAGCCACCTATGCCCCCACCACCATCCCTTTATCTTTCCGGGCTGCACTGTCTGTCCCAGGGGAGCCTGCCAGGGAAATCTGAACTGTAGGCAGGGAACTGTGGGCTGTGTGTCTGCCTGGACCATCGCCTGGGGATGGGAGTGAGTCCCAGGTGTGACCATTGTTCCTGAGCACAGGTGAGGATAATGTGGCCTGACAGCCTGAGGAAGGGCCCCTGGAGGAACCATGGGCACCGGAGAAACCAACATTCTGCGGACATCCCTACAGCCCCAGCCTCTTCACGTGCTTCTAGGGCCAGTGGTTTGGATACATCTGGACTCTGTGGCAGCCCATTCTCTGAGTGCCTTGGCAAAGATCTCCACTGGGAAGGACAGAGTATGCATTGTCCGGGATGCAAGCCCAGCCTTTGTCTCCCACTGCCATCCCTGACCACAAGAATTCCTTTTGCACACTACTTGACAGCAGGAGGATCTCAACACCCGCCCGCCCCCCCCTGCACCCTCTCTCAACCAAGCCTGTGCCCGTGGGGACAGCTTCCTCCATTCCCCATTTCCCTCCTGTCACTTCCTTGGGGCTGGAGGAAGGCGGAGCCCTAGCCAAACATACCTCACCCACCAGTCTTTTCCAAAATCTAATTATGATGGGCACCGACCCAGGCTCGGGCCTGCCAAGATGCTCCCGTGTGAATACCTGCACAGGGCCCTCCTGTGGGAACCAGGAATCACCAGAGCCTGGCATCTGTCCCCAGCCTGTCTTGTGACATTAGGCAGATCAAAGCCCCATTGTAAAAAGTCGTGTTCACTCTATTTGTCTGCTTGAAGCCCATGTCCCAGGCGGGCCCTTCCCTAGGACAGACTTGGGGAGAGGGATCTGACCGCTGACACAGGACTCCAGCCCCAGCCAAAAAGTAAAATCACCTTTCCTGGGTCTGAGGCTGGGCACACCCTGAGAAAAAATGAGCTCACATGGGGCAGCCTGCCCCCTCCAGCATCTACCTAGGAACAAGTTTCTACTCAGTTCTACTAAACTACTGCTAAGAGGGAGCTTAACCTCCGAGAACTATGGAGGTGGAGTGGTTAAGGAAATGGAGGGAGCCACTCAGCACCACAGCACCCACAAGGCCAGGAAGGGAGGCTATATCAGATACACCCAAGGGGGATAGTAATGTCATGTCATTTGATGGGGAAATTCAGATGGCTTAAGTTCCTGGGTAACAATGAGCTTGAGGGGTCCTAACCATCTTATACTCCACACATCCATTGGTAATGGCTACCTTGAGCACAGTGCTGAGGTGGATTAGTAATGTCTGCCTGGTTGCTTGTCTCACGGTGGGTGATGATGTCATCTCTGGTGTATTAGTCAGAGCTAGGATTTGCGGTCTTACTTAGTAAGCCTCCACATCTCAATAGCTTAATGCTGCGAGGGCTTGTTTTCCTTTCACCTGAAGACTGCAATGAAGGGATGTGTCTGGTGGCCCAGGGATCCGTGCTGTCTGCATCTCATGCTGCTGCTGGAGCGGTCATTGGAACTTCTCATGGTTGCTATATGATCAGAACTGTCCTCCCAAATCCACACGCTGAGGTCCTAGTCCTCAGTTCTTTACACTGTCACTATGTTTTGAAAGAACCATTGATGAAGTTAGGTAAGAGTTAGGTCTTTGCGGCAGGTCAGAGAAATTACTCTTTATCAGAACAGGACGCAGGTGTGTACAGAAGACGACCGTGTGAAGACACAGAGAGAAGGTGCTCTAGACAAGCCCAGAAATACCTACCTCAGAGACTCCATCCCTGCAGCACCTTGGACTTAGATGTCCAGTTTCCAGATGTGAGACTCACAACTTCTGTTAAGCCTCCTGGCTCTATCAGCTGCATATGTCTAGAGTGTCCTGGCTTGAACTTGGGCTCTTGTCTTGGTGGTGCTATTTCAAGAGGTTCTAAAAATTTGGAAGATGGGATCTACCTAGAGGAAGTAGGTCACAGGGGGCGGGGTCCTTGGGAGTCTCTCATTGTATTTCCTGTCCACCACGATGCAAACTGCCTCCTCATCCTGTGCTTTTATTACCATGATGTTCTGCCCAAGCACAGGGACCAAGCAACCATGCATAGAACCCTCTGAAACTATGAACAAAACACATTGTTCCCATCCCCTGCAAGCTGTTCTCTTAGACAAGTTGGTCAAAGCAATCCAAAAGTAACCAGTGCAAAGAACTGATGCTGAGAAGTGATGCAGATGCTGTGACCAAACCTGGCCATGTTGTGTATCAGCCTTTGCAACCAGTTTGCTACATCAATGTAAAAGATGCTAGAGCTGCGAATTAGGGGAAACCCAGACGACTGCAACATTCTTGTGAGAGCTCAGAGGACCAGATGCTGACAGGAATGGAGAGAGCTGAGACTCCTGAGGTTTCAGATGGGAACAGGAGTCCCTGGGATTGGACTAGCAGCCCTTCATATAACGTGGAAGAGTTCTTCCTCACTGAATCGTGAGATTTTGAGTGAGGTTGAATTTTAACTAAACACTAGTTCAGAGGAAGGGCTTTTTAAGGCCGTGTGGTGTGTGACTCTGGCATGGATATTGCACACTGTGTTTAGCCAGGTTTACCCTTCAGGGGAAAAAAGAGAGGGAGCAAAAAGAGTTGGAAAGAAGGGCAGGTTTAAAAACTGCAGAGTTTGGCCAGAAAAGGAGAACACTCAAAGTTTTATACAAGCAGGGTGTGGTTGTTAAAGAGATTAGCATCTTTGAAAAAGAAGTCAAGTACTTTGAATCAGGACAATAGCAAAGATGTCTTAAGGGCGTTTTAGGAATTAGCCCGACCCCACCCATCCCGGGCTTTTCCTTGAGAAGAGTGCACCCAGGAGGCACCTTGCTCGCACACTGCCGCCTGGGAAGTTGTTTCCCCATGATTCATTTCACTGTGCTCAGAGATGAAGGCACTCAGAGGCTGCTGGATTTGTGATCTACAGGGGTCAGGCTGCTACTGAATGGTTTGACATTGTTTCATCATGCTTGCTTGGCAGAATGCAAGGGTGAAGGGAGAAGGGGAAGGGTTGTACCCAAGTTTCAAAGGAAGACTTGGGAGTGGTGGGGGCAGGATCCCTGTGAGCAGGCCCCTTCTCCGTTAAAGAGAGTATATAGAGCTGAATGATGAAGCCTAAGTTACAACAGAGACCCCAGGAATACAGAACATCTGGCCAGCAAGGGAAGCAGCAGCCAGTAAGTAGAGTTGGTCCAAGAGTGAGGCCACAGAGTTCGTAATAGCAAGATGGTAGCAGTGAGCTTCCAAACCCACTGGAGCTTACTAAGACAACATATTCTCAGAGAAGCCTACCTCTCCCACTCAGCGATTGCTGTGGTGATCCTGTGAGAGCCAAAGTTATGTTTTAAGTTTTAATTACTGTCCCTAAGAGATCCATGAAACAAAAATGCCTCTAACTTGTAAGCCCCACCTCCCCTACCCAAGGATAGATACATCCTGAAATGCTCAAGGCTAATGTTTAAGGAATATTGCCCCCCCCCCCCAATTTTTTTTTGTTTGACCCAACTGTACTAGATGTATTTGATCACATGTAGGTTGGAGGTTGCATAGGCAGGAAAGATGCTAGGCTGTATGCCTTCCCCTGACTGGACTTAATGAAAAATACTGTGGCCTTATGGGGTCACCATTTTCTGAGAACCCAGGAAGGACCCGGCCAGAGTCCTGGCCAATATTTAATTAAAGCTTGCTTCAAATTTGGCTCAGAATTGCAGTAGGGGTCTTCTTCTTGCCTGGTGGGATTAACAATCCTTCTCCACATTGTCCTTTGGAATAGAAATGTCTGCCATTGTGGATTGGTTGTAGTGTAACTTGCTTTTTAAAATTTTAACTGGGGTTCACAGCTGAGAGTTGCCTTCAGTCTTAGAGATTTAGAACTTGTTGGGATGTTTTGTTTGTTCGTTAACAATGTTGTGGGCTAGAGAGATGACTAGTCATGAAGAGTGCTTACTGCTCTGCCATGAGGACCTTTGTTCAAATCCCAGCACCAGGCTGCTCATAAATGCAGGTAACACCAACTCGGGTGTGTGTGTGTGTGTGTGTGTGTGTGTGTGTGTGTGTGTGTGTATGACACCTATTGTGGCCTCTGTGGGTGGGTACCTGCATACACACACACAAGCATATACACTCACACACACATATACAAGAACAAAATACTTTTTTTTTTAAATCGAAAGTCCTAGCTACTATAAATAAATGGGTGGGATTAGTGTTGGACACTATTGGAAATGTTAAGACTATGGGATGTTAATCCTGAGATTTTCTGGAAAAAAAACAATTCTACCATTTTGGGCCAAATGTAAAGCAAGCTTTACTAAATTTTAAGTCCTGATGGACTTTGGTCAGGATCATTCCTTAGAATTTCCCAGTTGAGAATAGCTCCGAACCATGTATTACAGGGGCTTATAAAGGACAAACCTACAGGCCACTGTCCTTTCCCATGAGGCTTTGTTATTTTTTTTCAAGAACTACAACTCCCAGCATTCCAGGAAGTTACCTGGTCCCTGAGCCAGTGGGGCTTACAGGTTAATTTTGGGTCATTACGGGGACTCTCAAGGATACATTTATCTCAGGGAGGGGGGGGGATAGATACTCTCGGGACCATGGATGAAGAGCAAGGGGTAGAATGTCATCGTTTGAATACGGAATGTAGTTCATGTGCTGGGGGCTTGGTGCCCGACAAGTTGTGCAGATTTTAGAGGTGGGACACCTGGTGAAGTAGGCCCCTGGGGAGGATTTTGTGGGAGCTCATGTTCCTGGCAATTTGCTGTCTCTTGCTCTGCTTCCTGTCTAGCATAACAGGAATAGCTCTCTCCCTGTATGCTTCTGCTGCTCTGATATTCTGTTCAAGAGCAAGGGACCAAGCTACCATGAACTGAGCCCTCCAAGATTATGTCCCCAAATGGGCCCTTCCTCTCTTCCTTGTTCCTCTTGAGTATTTGGTCAGAGTGCTGAGAAAAGAGGACTCCATGCAAAGGTCAAAGGTGAATGCTGGGGACACAAGTGTCCTGCACCCACTAACACTGTTGATTGCCAGTACAGGATGCTGACTGGAGGATGGGGACAAAGCCATCTCTGGTCCAGATTGTGGCGAGTTCAAAGGTATGTTTGCATGACTTTTGTCTGACTGCAGATCCCTGTGGTCTGTTGGTATCAGGACCTCTGAAACCTGTGACATCACATAGGCAGGACCTGCATACCTGTTGCCAGGGCCACCATATTCCCAGAATTCACTTGGCTCACCTCCCACCTTTACCTGTGACTACGCACTACCCATATATAAAGCAAGTCCTTTCCCTCCCCCATCTCTCCCTTTCTTTCTCCCTTCTCTTTCAACTGCCACCTTACCTCTCTCTCTTCCAATAAACCTCACATGGAACTGTTTAGCCTGGTGTGGTCCTTCTGAAGCCAGGGTCTGTCTGTTTCACCTGCAAAGGGACCATGGACCCCAGGAAAGGAAACAGCTCAACCGAGTGGTCCACTTGCTCCGGCTCCAAGTCAGACTTGCAGCTTTCAACCCTCTCTGTTGCCTAGGCATGGTTACCAGCCTGGTGCTCAACAGTGAGAGCAGATACTCCAATACCTCTGAGGTGGCCCAACCTACAGCTGTTTCTGTTCCTGGAAAGCCTGTCCTCTCCTTGGGAAGGCCCTCATTCTCTTCATCAAGGCAGGAAGGTAGCAGGGCCACAGTCGTCGAGGCTGATGAGTGTACCATGTCGCCATGTCCTAGGATCGTTCAGTCTCCGTGGCGTTAGCTGTGGAAACTGGGTTTCTGAGGTTTCTTGAGAAAATATTTCTTTGAGGAAGAAGCCCTAAAAGGTGAACTGTTCACCAGGTGAACCGAGGAATTGGATACGCAAAGGAAAACCCATTTCTGGAAGGGGCTGGCGTCCTCAGATCCCACACACCTGGCCTCCCAACAATTCCTGTTTACTTTGTAGAGATTAAAAAACATTTAAAGCTACTATCTGCATGCAAATCTCAGGAGAACCTGGCCTCTATGATTTGCATGTGAGCAAGGCTTTTCACCTCCTGGGTCTTGTGGGCAGGGTCCAGTTTGTCATTCTAGCCAGGTTCCCCAGCAGGCTGAGCTTGGAAGGCTGGGTCGTGCCTCTTAAAACAAAGTGGGGGTAGGGGATGAGGGGGTTAGAGGTGGGGGGGTAAGGGGGCTGGGGGGGTACGGGTGGGGTGGTGGGAGGGTGAGGGGGTGGGGTGGGGGTGGGGGTGGATGGGAGGGGAGGTCTCAATGGCCAGGCAGCAGGAGTTAGGGTCAGAAAGCAAGTAACTGGGGGGTGGGGGTGGGGGACAGAGTGCTTGCTGTACAGATGTGAACGCCTGCTACTCACCCACAGAACCTGCGTAAAAACCTAGACATAGTAGTGTGCACTTGTAACCCCAGCAAGCAGGAGGTTTGGGGACATAGGGATCTCTAGGACTCACTGGGAAGCCAGCCTAGCCCAACTGGTGAGTTCCAAGCCAGTGTCAAAAAACCAAGGAGGGGCCAGCATAGTGAACTATACCTTTAATTTCAGCACTTAGGAGGCAGAAGCAGACAGATCTCTGTGAGTTTGAGCTCTATCTCAAAAAGCCACACAAACCAACAAACAAAGCAAGGTGGATGGCTCACAAAGTACACATGTTTATGCATGTACACGCTACAATGCACACACACACACACACACACACACATTTGGAAAAAGGAAGGAAGGAATGAAGGAAGGATCTTGGGACTCTCTTTGGGATTGCAGAATCAGGAAATTTAGGAGTCAGTGGGTAGGGAAGGGAGCTCATGTTATTGGACGCAAACAACCCACAGTCACAGGGCTCACCGGGTCTCCACAACTTGATCTACAGATTCAACATGGTCCTGATGGAAATCGGGGGGGGGGGGGGGGCTGGTTTGTGGATGCTAAGATCTTGTTTGTAAAGTTATGTGTTGACACATAAGTGAGGTGAGGTGGCCAAGACGGAGACATTGGAGGTGTGATTGGTGTACCCCAGGGACCTGTGCTGCACAACAGTATGGGAAAGACAGGAAGTTCTGAGGCAGGGGGTTGGCTGGGGAGGAGGCTGCATTAGAGACTGCTTCAGTCAACATTCCAGCTCTCTTCAGTCTTCACAGCTTCCTTTTTCCTTTGAATTTTATTTATGTATATGTATGTGCATATGTGTGTGTGTGTGTGCATTGTATAAAAAAAAAAAAGAAAGAAAGAAAGAAAAGGACATGACTGCTCCTAGGTATGGTGGAGGAGAAGGTTTACTGTTGGAGGCTTATTTGTTGCATAACCAAAGGCAGAGACATCTGGGACAGTCCAGAGTGGACCCGACCCTGAGCCATGTGAGAAGGGGGAAGGGAAAAGGGGGGAGAATAGGTGTAGCAGCCAAGAGGGCAAAGGTACGAAAGGGGTGGGTAACCAAAATGGTTATATAGGGAAGAGCAGCCCCCACCTCCTGCCTCCGCTGGCGAGTTCAGGGTAAGGGATAGGGTTTGCCAGCCAGGAGGGTCCTGTATACTCTGGGGCTGAGGGATGCTGGGAGAACCTGGCTGCCAGGTTTACTTTGATAGGCAACTAGGCCCTTGTCCCAAGGTTTCAACTTAACAGGTACCGCTGTGCTCATATAGAGGTCAGAGGACAACTCCTTGAGGCTGATTCTGTCCTGCCATCTTTAAATGAATCTGGATCTGGGGATTGAACACCAGTCCCCAGGTCTGATGTGTGGACAAGTACCCCCACCAGTAAGCCTTCTCACTAGCCACCCCTTCTCTTCGGTTGACTCACAGTAACTGAGTATTCCTGGGGTCTGAGAGTTTGATGCACGTGCTCAGTGGCTGAGAAAGGCTGGCTTGCTCTTCCAGCTCTGTACACATTTGTTAGCCAATTCACCTACAGAAGCAGCACTTTTTGCCTTGAATCTGGACTTCTCTTGGCGGTGGGATGTAGGATGCTTAATTCTTTACCCCTGCTCATTCAGTGCTGGGGTTACAGGCTCACACAACTGTGACTGAGCTTTCTGTGAGTTCCAGTGATTTGAACTCAGGTCCCCATTCATACAAAGCAAACACTTGTGCCTACTGTGTCAGATCTTGGATGCACGTTTTTCTCTTGAATATTTTCAGTCGCATCTTAGGACAAGCCATCAGAGGGACCATTGTATTCCAAGGATGGAAGTTGCCTTGCCCACATCTTGTTAACAGCTCAGACTCATCGGGCAGTGGTGGTGCATGCCTTTAATCCCAGCACTTGGGAGGCAGAGGCAGGTGGATTTCTGAGTTTGAGGCCAGCCTGGTCTACAGAGTGAGTTCCAGGACAGCCAGGGCTATACAGAGAAATCCTGTCTCTGAAAAAAATAGAAATAAAAAGCTCAGACTCTCTGCTCAGCATTATTTCTGTGTCTGCCACCTTGGTTCACCAAAGCCTGCTAACAGGAGCCTGTTACTTCCTTCCCGTAGTATACTCTTCTTCAGTGGTTAGGATCCTCCCACCCTGACCACCACAGTAACTCTGTGTGTGTGTGTGTGTGTGTGTGTGTGTGTGTGTGTGTGTGTAGGTGTGTAGCCTGGGGTGGGGGATGGTGCTCACCCCAAGCTGGCTAAATCAGACAGGAGGATAGGAATGTGTGTGCCCAAGTTGGCACTCAGATCAATGTTGCCCAGCCTGGGGAGCCCAGAGCACTCAGAGAGGGTTGGGTCAGGACACAGTGAGAGGAGAGTCAGGTATTAGAAGGAGCTGGCCCCAGCTCAGAGGCCTCAGCTGGGCTGACAATGAAGAAGACATTGAGCAGAGCAGAATGAGGGGGAGAGTCAACACAAGTCAATAGAAGAGGGTCTTAGGAGGATCCAGGGAGCTTTGGGGGCAGACTGAAAGATTTTTGTGGTTGGGGATCAGAAGGCAGGGTGGGAGGAGATGTGCCCCCAACCCCAGGGCTACTGTGGTCCTTGAGGTTCATGAGTGCGCTCCACCTTGGGATACAGGCTTCTGGGGTTCTTGGAGTCTTACTGCAGGATTAGTGTCGAGGAGGGAGGGCAGAGGTCAAGAGGCAGGAGACTCGGCTATTTCTCCCAGGAATACCTTCATAGGGCAAGCTTTCTGAGTAGGCAGTAAACCTTAGGCTAACTCTAGGGTAAGACAGGTACCATTTGATCTCTACAAGTCTTTAAAAAAAAGTGGTGTTGTGGGCTTTGATACCTCATGGGCTCAGGGAAGCAATGACAGGCAGTGAGGGGCCCTCCCTCCCTCCCTCCCTCCCTCCCTCCCTCCCTCCATCACTGAGTTGGGACACAAAGTTGCTCCTTGGTGCTGAGCATCCCTCTCTGTTCTCATCTTTGTGATGGACTGGGATGCAGAATAGGCATAAGGTACTTCAAAGCTCTGGAGATGGGCTGAGTTTCTCAAAGAAGGTTCCAGGGAAGACTAATCCCATAATATGTTCCAGATGACAGACTCAGGGGCTCAGCTTAGTTTAAAGAAGTCTCTGCCCTTACATGGATATCATAAGGGTTCTATCAAAGATTTTTATCCTGGAGCCAATCTAACTTCTCTCATTCTATTAATGTACTGAAGGATCTAGAACCTGCTCTTGGAAGCAATGATTACACTGCCCACGCTGAGCAGGCGCCCAGGCTAAGAGGTGCACACACTGAGCAGGTGTCCATGCCTAGCAGGCGCCCACTCTGCACATGCGTCCAGTGCTGAGCAGGAAAACGTGCTGAGCAGGCGCCCACGTTGAGCAGGCGCCCACACTAAGAGGCGCCCCTGCTAAGAGGTACACACGCTGAGCAGGTGCCCACGCTAAGAGGTACACACCCTGAGCAGGTACCCACGCTAAGAGGTACACACGCTAAGAAGTACACACGCTGAGCAGGCGCCCATGATGAGCAGGCGCCCACGTTGAGCAGGCGCCCACCCTAAGAGGTACACACGCTGAGCAGGCATCCACGCTAAGAGGTACACACGCTGAGCAGGCGCCCACGCTAAGAGGTACACACGCTGAGCAGGCGCCCACACTAAGAGGTACACACGCTGAGCAGGCGCCCACTCTGAGCAGGAGCCCACGCTGAGCAAGAGCCCACGCTAAGAGGCGCCCACGCTAAGAGGTACACACGCTGAGCAGGCGCCCACGCTGAGCAGGTGCTGGACCACTCAGCAAACCAACATTCATCTACCTGCTACCTAATGCTCCTTGCCAACCTGCTCATTCTCCTATCCTCCCTCCGCGATGATGAATCCGATTCATCCTTTTCTCAATTGGCCCATCTGTCCCACCACCTGCACACACACTCAAGCAAAAAAGCACACATTCGGGTAGCTCTGGGAAGACCTTTACTTGAAGCTGTTTATTGGTCATAGAGCTGAGTGATGTTGATTGCGTTGTGTTCGCTACCTCATTTTGGAGATGAAGACACCAGGTGATAAAAGGGAAGTCTGGCTATTGGAAATAACCACCAAGGGTAGAAAGACCTGGTTCTTAAAAAAAAAAAAAAAAAAGATAGCAGAACAGTGGTGGCACACGCCTTTAATCCCAGCACGTGGGAGGCAAAGGCAAGTGTATTTCTGAGTTCAAGGCCAGCCTGGTCTACAGAGTGAGCTCCAGGACAGCCAGGACTATACAGAGAAACCCTGTCTCGAACCCCCCTCCCCCCAAAAAAAAGATTTATTGTCTAAGTATTTTGCTTACATGTCTGTATGTTTACCACATGGATGCCTAACACTTATAGAGGCCAGAAGAGGGCATCAGCTCCCCTGGAACTGGAGTTAGGATGATTGCGTGCCACCATTTGAGTGCTGAGAATTGAACTCAGGACTTCTGGAAGAGGAGCTTATGTTCTTAACCATTGAGCCATTTCTCCAGCCCAGAAATGGGTTCTGAATGAACATGATGCCCTGAGGGCTGAACTGTTGCAAGGAGACCTGAGCCACGGCTTGTTCCACTTGCCTTCCAGCTGTGACTCTTGGCTTTGCAAGAGACCACATGTCCCTCCTCTTCCCCAACAGTAAGTAGAACAGCCTCAATGGCCGTTAGACCCCGCTCCAGACAGCCTTCCATGGCCTGTAAGACATCTGTGCTGTAGCCAGGGTTGGTGAGTACAGCTGAGCTACAACCCTAGGCCAGGCCCAGGCTGCCAGGACATAGCTTCCCTCTCCCTCCCCAGCCCCCCCCCCCCCCCCCCGGGGGGCACTCCACCCATCGGTGTGTGCCCTTCTAGGGGAAGAGAAATCAGATCCCAAGGCTCTGAGGTCATCTCTCTCCGCCCATCAGCTGCCGCCCCTTTCCCACAGTGGGCAAATACAGGGCTTTATTTACATGGCAACCTGGGGTGGCCAGCGGTGACAGGTAAGTGGCTTATGTAATGGTGGTGTGGCTCTTGGCAGCTTTGTTGTTCCAGGAGAAGGAGTCATGACAGGACTTGAGCCCAACACCTCACCTCTGAGGTGACATCTGGTTGGACGTGCAAGTTCTGAAGCCTCAGGTAGCCAGGAAGCCAGGTACAATTTCTGCCTGTTGCCTGTCAGCAGGTGACCCCTCAGGAAGGACACATAGTTCCTTGTAGCTGTGAGTGGCCACCAGGTGGACAGCTTGTAAGCAGCTCCAAGTGGCACCGACAAACTGTCCCCCCCCCCAGCCCCGCCCACACTTTACAGGCGCTGCTTGTCACAAGTCACACAGAGAAGTCTGCACTGCTGCTGTGAGTGTCCAGCACTGAGTCTGATGGCTCCGGGTTTGGTCCTCTCCTCAGCAACTGAAAGTGTCCCTCAGCTTCCTGCAGAGTATCTATGTGCCCAGCAAAGCCAGCATGAAGTTATGATGCCCTTCATGACCCCAGAATCTCAGTGGAGTATAGGAGATTCAGAGCCCAGCTTGGTAGACTCCAGCCCTCTGCCACAGGCCAGGAAGCACCCAAACTCTTGACATCCCAGAGCTGGGATGTTGTACCATGTTCCAAACAAGGGTTCCACACTTGGGATCTTTTACTCCACACATAGGACAGGGCAGGAGGAAGGGTCCTTGTC
This sequence comes from Montemys delectorum, assembly GCA_019843815.1. Taxonomy (NCBI): domain Eukaryota; kingdom Metazoa; phylum Chordata; class Mammalia; order Rodentia; family Muridae; genus Montemys; species Montemys delectorum. The sequence continues at coordinate 17,802 of JADRCD010216430.1, forward strand.
TTACCCACCTTGTAAGGACCATGGCAACTGGGATTTATCTGTTTGGCCCCTTTCCTGATACCTACAGGGTATTGGGAGGGTGTGTAGTGTGTGAACCACAAGATAAATAAAATGGAAGGGAGGGAGGGAGGAGGGATGAGGAGAGGCAAGGGAGGAGGAAGAAAGGAAGGAGGAAGGAAGGTAAGTGGGAGGAGGAAAGGGAGGATAGAGGAAGGATGTGGGGGGAGGAGTGTGGGAAAGGGAGGGAGAATGAGTAGTGAGTGCTGTCTGCCCACCCCCTACACTCTGGAGCCAGCCCAGAATCCTATCCCAGTTCTGACAATGGCTGCAGGTGCTGGGCCTACGGCTGCCCCTCTCTGGATGTCTTTTTCTTTTTATCATGAATAGTAGAGACACAACTGTCCAGCGCACCCTGTATGCATCACATAGATCCCACGAAAGCTCACAGAGAAGGGGAGGAGGGCTTTGCAGAGGCCTCTGGGACTGGGAAGTTTATGTCCTCCCACCCTAGAGGCAGCTGCTCCTGTCCTGGGCATACCAGCCTCCTCACCACCACCCTCACTACCCCCCCCCCCCACTGCTTCTCTTTGTCTGCCTCTCTGTGTCTGCTGAAGAGGTTACCCACCCCCTGCCCTGCCCCCCACTGCCCCCAGCCTCTCTCAGGTAAGCTGGCTTCAGTTAAGTGCTGAGCAGTTTAGGAACCAGCCACAGGCTATGAGCAGGGTGTTTACTCTTTGGCCTGAGAGTGTCCCATTCAGAACTTGCTCTGCCTTCCCATGGGAAAGCTGCCTCAGGGAGGAGCTGTGCAGCGACCCAGCAGAAGAGGAGGAGGGGAGGAAGGGAGGAAGCCAGCCCTCCCACTGCCCCGGGCTTCCTTGAAATGGTTTGCCAAAGGCTTTATCTCTTTGAAAACAAAAACCTCAAAGAATATTTTTTTTTGCATGACCTGATTTTCTGATATGCTTGGAAAATGGTTATGAGACAGGTGGATGGTTATCTCACCCACTTCCCTGTCCATGGCCTTCTGCCTCACTTCTTACCGTGTTTCCTTGCTTGTTCATTCATGCATACATACACCCTTTCATCCATTCATACTCCATCCACCACCCATTCATTCATCAGTTCTTCTTTACCTACTCATTCACCCATACCTCTACTTGTTCACTCATCGGTCCATCCACCCACCCACCTACCCAATTACAAATCTACTCACCCACCCACCCAGCTATCCACTTGCCCACCCACCCATCCATGTACCTACCCACCCACCCACTTATTCATCTGTATACCCACCCTCCCTCCCTCCCTCTATCCATCTACCCATCCATCCATCCACATCCACCTGTTCATTGTTGTGCCCACCTTCTCACCTGTCTGTCAGTCATCTAGTCTTTACTGAAGCAGTAGTGGGAAAGGTCCTGAGCTTGCTGCCCTGAGACCTAGCCCTGCTCTCAGTAAAGTCACTGTGCTAGAGCAAAGTCTGGGCATGACGCCTACCCACATTGGACTTCACATCTTGCTATTTCCTCCTTTTATCCTTCGACAAACCTTGCCCCTCTTTGAACCTTGTTGTCTTCATGTGGAAAATGAGCCAATCACAGTACCTGCCTTCCCATGCAGGGTATAATGAGAAAATGTACACAGGAGTTCCTGGAGTCTTGTGGGGAAGTGCCAAGATGGCTGAGTAATAGCCCTTGGCGTTGGCATTCTGCACTGTGGAACAAAGGAAGTCGTCCAGCCTTGTTGGGGGTCTGTGCTGGTGTGGACTTGGACACAAAGACAGTAGGGAAGTCAGAAAAGCATCGCCTGGGAAAGGGTCTCTTACTGGCCATGGTGGGATATAGAGTTAGCATTTCTGCCAGAGAGTGGCTGGCATGGCCTTGTGGAAGGCCTTCTCTGGCTGTTGAGTAAAGTTCATGAAACCGAAGGACATGACTATGACACTGAACTTCACTGATACTTTTCCACGTAAATGCTAAAATGCTGCAGGCCCTATGATGGTTGTGAGAGAGGCGATCTTGTCAGAAAGCATCATACACTAGGCCCAAACAGTTCCATGTAAGAGGTTTAATTGAGAGGGAGAGAGGGGGCAGTAATGTGGAAAGAGAGAAGAGGGAGAGAGAGAGAGAGAAAGGAATATTCCTTGTGTTTATATGACTGGTGACGTATGGCCAGGTAAAGGTGGGAGGTGATTCCAATGGATTCTGGGAATATGGTGCCTGTTGCTCTGGCAACAGGTCTCTGAGACCCGCCCATGAGTCATCACAGGCTTTGGATGCTAACACCCTAGAGCCCTTAGATCTGACTAGATCCCTTAGTCTTTCAGTAACACCATATTCAGGCCTCACTTTCTCATCCTCTAACCTGAAAGACATTACTAATCAATCACCATTCTCTTCCCTTAGGGTTTAAAGCCATTTGGTTGCATATAGCAACCTCTAGTTCCGTGTGTGTGTGTGTGTGTGTGTGTGTGTGTGTGTGTGTGTGTGTGTGTGTTTGCATGCATATACAGGTACACACGCACATGTGGAGTCACAGGTCAATTTAGATGTCTTCTTCCACCCCTCTCCACCTCTTTATTTAGAGGCACAGTCTCTCTGAACCTGGAGTTTATCAGTAGATTAGACTAGCTGGCCATCAAACTTCAGGGATCCTCTTGCCTCAACTCCCCTAACCCTGGAATTACTTATGTATACTGCTGCTGCACCCAGCATTATTTTTCTTAAGACAGAGAGAGTTTCTCTTTGTGTAGCCCTGACTGTCCTGGAACTCACAAGAGATTCACCTGCCTCTGCCTCCCAAGTGCTGGGATTAAAGGTGTATACCACCAATGCCCCAGGAGGTATTTTACGTCAATGCACCTAGTATTTTATGCGGATGCTAGGGATCCAAATTCAAGTCCTCATTGGTTGCCTGGAACACATTTTACGTACTGAGAGGCCTTCTCAGGCCCCAGGTTCCATTTCAAGTGCTTGACGCTCCATGAAGTCAGTGTGTGCTGGCTGGACAAGTCAACTCTGTTGTCCTATGTGGTGTAGACCAGGCTGCCCAGCCAGGCTGTGGAAATTAGTGACACCAAATAGGAGCTCACTCAGCACAGAGACCAGACACATCAAATTCGGCCAGCTGTGGGACTTGCGGGGGACCAGATTTGATCCTAAGGTGGACAAGGGGAGCCTGCTGTGGCCTTCACCTTGATGTTACCATTCTGGTCTGACCTTCTTGAGTTCATTTTCTTTTTTTCCTTGAAAAGGAAAACAAAAGGGCCAGGCATGAGTAGTGGCCGTGCCCCACCTCCCTTTCTGCAGCAGCTTTGGGCTATTTTTAGTTTCTGGGTGACTGTCCTTGCTGCCCAAGGCTGACATTCCATACCCTGGGAACCCTGACCTGCAGCCTTTCCTCTGTGAGCCGAACCCACTTTGTTCATGCCCCAGAAGGAAAGAACAACGTTCATTAATGACCGGCACCTTTTGGAATATCGGAAACGGAGTCTCTGTGGCCTTAATGACCCTTAACTCTTAGCTGTGCAAGACTGCTGCATAAAGGGTTATTTCTGGAAGGTTCAGAGGTTGCCAGACTCATGACTGGAGAGATTAAGGCTAAGTGAGAAAAAACTGGCAGTGTCTCCAAATGGGTAGAGACCTGAGGCCCACCTCCAGGCACCTTCCCAGGGGGTTGTACAGGTAGGAGTGTGACTTGAGCCTAACTGCAGCTGCACGTGTCATGGAACACCAGTATCCTATGAGAAGGAAGGGGCCCCAGCCAGTTGCTGGCTCTAGAGGTAGGGACAGGGCTGTAGAGTCCCCTTGGCACAGGTGACCTGTAACTCCTTTGGTGGTGGTGGTGGGGCAGGGTTGGGGACGATGGCCACGGCTGCCTGGCCTTTGGGAAGAAGGGCCCGCTCTGTCTCAGGCCCTAGAACCTTTGACTAGAAAAGCAAAGGTCACTGGAACAATCCCTCCCTTTCACGCTGGGTGACCTGGCAGGAGCACACTGGAGCTGACAGAGGGTGCAGCCCCTCCCCAGCCGCCCAAGACAAACACAGCACTAGGAAGTTCCCACGCTCTTGCGCTGGAGGCTGGGCAGTGGGAAGGACAGGGCCTTAGAAGCTGTAGGTGAGTCTAGAGACCCTGCCTGGGGTCCACTCGCAGTGCTCACCTGCAGAGTCCACCTGCAATGCCCACTTGTAGGGTCCACCTGCAGGGTCCACCTGCAGGGCCCACCTGCAGGGCCCACCTGCAATGCCCACCTATAGGGTCCACCTGTAGGATCCACCTGCAGGATCCACCTGCAGGGCCCACCTGCAGAGTCCACCTGCAGAGTCCACCTGCAATGCCCACCTGTAGGGTCCACCTGTAGGATCCACCTGCAGAGTCTCCTTGCAGGGCCCACCTGTAGGATCCACCTGCAATGCCCACCTATAGGATCCACCTGCAGGGCCCATTCCTTGCAGATGGAGCTTGCTGAGTCTGTACAGTGAGTCCACCTAGTTTATCCCACCACCTTCCCTGCAGAACAGTAACCTGAAACCCAGAGAGGTTAAGCGACTTGCCCCCAGTCACACAGCTGTGGGAAGAAGTTGGGTTTGGAGTTGAAGTTCTATGGCTCTGTAGAGTGTGGTGCTCTGTATAGACATAGTCAGATTGATGTCCGGTGGGACTTTCAAGGGTCCCAAATAGCAGCCACCTAGGGTTCCCATTCACAGAGTGTGTGGGTGGGTGCCTGACGGGCCTCTGGGTAATGTCTGGCTGTGGAGTGAGTGGACTGGAGCCCCCTGAACTTTGCCTGGTGTTATTTTGGGGGTTCTTCCGTCTGGGGTGATACAGAGTTGGGATAGAGGTCCTGGCTTACTTGAAGTCAGAGTAACCAAAAGCAAGCTCCCCTCTCCATGAGAGAGCATCCATTCTCTAGAAAAGGCAAATAGGTGGACACAGGGTCCTGAGCCCTCCAGTGGGTCCACTTGTCGTGCCATTGCCGACAGGTGTGCCCTGGCTGGGAGCACCTAGACGCCAGGATCTTATCTTTCCTTCCCTCCAGCACACACCTACTGGGCACCAGCTGAATACAGGCTGAGGTTCCTAAGGCTGCAGGTGACATTGTCTCATTCTTGGCACCTTGGTGTTCCTGGCTTCCACATTGGTCTTCGATTGTCGATGCCTGTCTCCATGGACAGGACCCTGAAGCCCTGGGAGGGGTTGGGGAGGATGGAGGACATCAGGGATTCTGATCTTAAGAGACTACTCAGTAATCGTCACACACTGTTGCTTCATAGAGTCCCATCGTTGTCAGGTTCCCCAAGGGCACAGGACCAGGAGTGATCATGGCCATTTCAAGGTCTCCTTGGTGCCTGTGGCTCCTTCCCATCAGGTCAGGCCAGGTCAAGGGTGGCTCAGCCCAGGCTAGAGCTGGGGACAAGAATCCGTCACCACGGGCCAAATGAAGCACACAGCCTGGAAACAAGGGGGAGAAGCCCAGGACAAGGGAGGCCCCTGGCTTTATGAGTCTCTTCTCTTTATGGGACCCTTATTAAAAGCAGTATGGCTTCTGTATCCTCCCCCTGACACCCACACACCCACACACGCATGCACACATGCGCAAATGCACTCTAGATTTCAAGGCAACAGGCATTGGAGAAAGACCTGCCACTTAGTGTGGTGTCTGACCAAGTCCTGACACAGACAGTGTTCCATCTTTCTTCTTGTGGCTGGGAAGACTAGAGCCAGACTGAGGCTGGGGGCTAACTTCTTGTGCTCTGAGCATGGAATAGTCCAGCCCATCAGATAGTATCAATCAATGGGATCTAGAATCACAGGCCTCTGGGCATGCCTGCAGGGCATTCATTGTCTTGATTTGGTTGAGGTGGGACCTCTTCCTACTGTGGGTGGCACTATTCCCTGGGCTAGGATCCAGTGTTGAGCACGAGCATTTATTACTCTCCTCTTCTTGACTGTGGATGCAATGCTTCAAGCTTCCACTGCTTTGAATTCCCTGTAGTGATGGACTGTAACCTCTCACTGTGAGCCAAAATAAGCTCATTCTCTCTTCATTTGCATTTATCAGGACATTTTTATCACAGCAACAGAAAAAGTAGCTGAGACATTGCCCACCAATTGGCCCTTGTGACTCAGTATCAACTTATTTAAAATCATCCACCTGCCCTTCACATTGTTCACAACACAAGGCTTCCATCATTAACCGACTCAATTTGCCTACCCATCCAGCTAATTTGCTCTGCACCAGCCACCCATACCTGAATCCTCATCTATCCATCCATCTGTCTGTCCATCCATCCATTTGTCCACCCACCCATCCATCCATCCATCCAACCATCCCAGACTTATCTATCAGCTCACCCTCCATGGATCCACACATACACCTATTCATCCAGTTGATCCATTAAATACATGCAACACCCACCATAAATCCAAACAGATGATTCATCCATTAATGCATCCATCCACACAGTCACACAGCCACCCCATTATTCACCAGCTATTCATGTATGCCTGTTCCAACACCTATCATCCATTTATCCCCCAGCCATCTCCCCATCCACCTACCCACCAATCCCTACCCATCTATCATCCATGTGTTCTCTGTCTGTCTGTCTGTCTGTCTATTCGTTCGTCCATCCATCCATCCATCCATCCATCCATCCAAAGTCTCATCCATTCATCCATCTACTCTTCCATTCATCCATTTATCCACAAGTTATCCACACATGCCTCTTCTATTAACTATCCACCCACCCACCAATCCTCCATTCATCTATTATCTACCCACCCATCCATCCACTCATCTATCCCTCCTTGCCTGTTATGATTTGAATATGAAATGTCCCCCCATAGGCTAATGTTCTAACACTAATTTCTTAGCTGGTGGTTTGAAAGGCTGCAGAATCTTTAGAATGTGGGCCTAGATGGAGGAAATGAAACATTGTGGGGCAAATGTACAGGTTTAAAGCATAGACCCTTATCCTAGAATGATTTCTGTATCCTGATCTTCGAGCAGGGAGCCAATGACTCCCTGGCGCCTCCTCCTACACCATACCTTCTCTGCCATGATAATCTGCATCCCTTTAAACCATAAGCTCAAACAAACTTCTTCCCTGAGTTGCTTCTCTTTTTTTTTTAAAGGTTTATTTATTTTTATATGAGTACACTGTAACTGTCATCAGACACACCAGAAGAGGGCATCAAATCCCATTACAGACGGTTGTGAGCCACCATGTGGTTCTAGGAATTAAACTCAGGACCTCTGGAAGAGCAGTCAGTGCTCTTAACTGCTGAGCCATCCTTCTAGCCCTGCCTGAGTTGCTTCTTGTCATGTATTTTGCCCATACAGTGCGAAAAGTAGCTAACACAGCAGCAACCCATCCTCTTATCTACCTACTCATACCCTGCCATCCATATTTCCATTCCATTATCTACAAATCATTCTCACATTAATCTTCTGTCATAAATATAAACTCAACTATCCACCCCAGTTATCCATCCATCCATCCACCAATAAACCCAATTATCCATCATCCATCTATCCATTCATCCATCCATCCACCAATAAACCCAATTATCCATCATCCATCTATCCATTCATCTACTAACTCATCTGTGTACCTCTACCCATCCCATTCATCAACCAGCAATTGCTGCATGTAGCATTGGTTGCTGACTGACCATCTATCAACATTTCCCACACCTACCCTGAAGTGTCACTCTGCTCACCCACTGCTGTACCTGCCCGCTAGGCTCCTTCTAATTTCTAGTGAAATCACAAAGTGATCACAAATCTTGCCCACTATCAATTCTGGGGGAGGGGACAACACCAAACAAATTAAAGCAAAGCCTGTCACCCTTGTTCACCTCACCTGGATCCCCATCTCTTTTCAACTCCTGTTTTTGATGTTTGTTTATTTTGTTTGTTTGTTTTTCTTAGAGCTGCCCTGATGACATTTTCCCAGTGCAGGAATGTCATCAAGAAGGACCCTGTGATGTTATCTTTGTCAACCTAGAATCAGCGTGAAGAAAGTCTATAAGGAATTGTCTACTTTGGGTTAGCCTATGGGGGATTGTCTTGATTAAGTTAATTGATGTGGGGTGACCCTGCCCTAAGCAGTGGGTCCTCAACTATATAAAAGAGGAGTAATCAAGTCGAACACAAACAAACATGTGAGCATGCATCTATTCGTTGCTCTCTGCCCCTGACTGTGGATGTGATGTGACCAGCTGTTTGAAGGTCCTGCCTCAACTTTCCTGTAACATTTGACTCGTCCCCTGATTTTTTCAGGGTATTTTTAACTTAGCAACAGAAATGAAACCAGGACAGGCTATTTTCTTTGTAGAAGAAGCAGCTGATGGTCCACATGATTTCCCCACCCAAAGCGATGTGAGAGGTATTCGTCCTTCCTTAGTCCAGCTTGTCCTCTGTAATGGGACAGACCAGGCAATGAGGGTGAAGAGCCCTTGCTCTCTGGCTGAGATGAGACAAAGGCACTCATGATCCACTGGGCAACTTGCCTGACTCACTCGGATGAATGACACGGCAGAATGTGGCATGGATGAAGTATGGCTATTTCTGCTTCTTCCATTGGGGCTGTGCTGTGGGAGAGGCAGAGACTGAAATGCTGGTGTAAGCCAGTCCTCAGCATATGGGGCTTTATTATCTCTATGTGTGACATATGTAATTAACCAGCCTACTTTAGAGGACCAGATCAGGGTGGGTGTGGGACACTAACTCTCACTGGTCTGTCTGATGCCCACATCCAGCTCTTGGCATTGCAGCTGGCAATACTGCCATTGCCCTGGCCCTGGGCCCCCCTGCCCTGGGTTCCCCTGCTTCTCAGCTAGGTATTCCTTGGGTCTGTCACTCGTGATTCAGGTGGTCTTGGGGATGTTTCTGGATGTCTCTGTGCCTCAGTTTCCCCACTAGTAAAATGTAGATAACCATGGTCCTTACAACTTTCTGGGATTCAGAATCCCATGAGCCTGAGTTCCTTTGGGAGTCAGAAAGCCCTCAGGTGAGCAGTTGGCAGAGTGCCTTCTCATAGTCCCTGCTGGGTCTTGTGCACCTCGGGAGTGGCATGGGGGGTCAGGGCATGTGCTCACCTCTCCTGGTCATCTCATCAGTAGCTGCTGTGGCAAGTGTTCTTCAGCTGAGCTTTACTCTGACCAGCACGTACAAAGCTAGGGTGAGGCTGGCCTCTCTCATACCATTGCCGGTAGCATGAATGAGGGAGCCTGAGGCAGAGGCACAGAACACACCCTGGGCTGCTTCTTGTTTCTAAAATGTGACGGCAACTTGCCCATGCCTTACTTCAGCCATTCCTGCCCTTCAGAGCACCCCCTACATGAGGTATCTCTGAGTCCCTCTGAAATTTCACACCTCTGAACAAGTATCTGAATCTTGTAACAGAAAGTGGGTTCCTGGTGAGAGGTATGAGCCTGCCTCACCACCCGTCTTGGATTTAAAATTATTTCCTGCCATTGATCTTGTGTGGCCACCTTGAACACGGCTGTCCTCTTCCTGGGAGGACTCTAGGGAAAGAAGGGACTCTGGATAGGATGTTGCCATGCTGTTAAGTTCATGTCTGGGGAGTATAGGCTTCTGCCCTCAGTGCAGGAGTGCAGCCATCTTGGAAGCAGATGCTCCTGCCTTCTGATCCCTCCAGCCCAGTTGTAGCTCCCATGACACTGCAGTTTCAGGATGTGGAGGTCTCTCCTTCCAAGAGGCCCATCCAGATTTCTGTCCCTTAGCCTGGGTCTCGGAGAAGCCATCTGCAGCCAATCTTTCTGCTGCAGTCCCCGATTTGCCAACCACCTCACCTAGAGTCAGCAGCTGCCTCTAGAAAGGTTTCTCATGCCCAGACACACATACAGGCACACACACACACACACACACACACACACACACACACACACACACCCAATCCCATACTCACTAGGCTGGGCAGCCTCAGGCAAGTGGCTTGTGGTCTCTGAGCCTTGCTTCTTCTCTATAGAAGGAAGAAAGCAACTTTTCCCCAGGGTTGCTGTAGGCTTTAATGGTACTTAGAAAGGGTGGAGAGTATAAGGGAGCCAGGCTTTCTCTGGCTTTAAGCGCCCCTCTGCCTGACCCATGCCTCACCCCAGCTGCCTCTTAGTGGGAGACCAGGTGCCATTTCAGTGGCAGGCATGGGATATCTTAAGTGACACCTGAGGCTGAGATAAGGCCCTGGGCTGCACATTCCGTAGGAAGTGATTTCCCCACTGCACATAGGACCTGAAGCTAAGATCTCAGCATTAGAGTGCAGGAAGGTGATGGCAGGGGTGCCGGTCTCTCTCCCCTTGCACAAGGTATAGCTTCAGACATGCACTGATGACTCAATATTATACCCAAGTGGGTCTCTCTGTCACTTTCCCTCCATTGGGCTATCTCTCCCTCTTGTCACAGTTTCATCATTGGTTTATTTCTTTAACTGCTCTCAATCTGCTTCTTCCACAGGAAGAAGACACACAAGGAGTTCTGGTATTACTGTGTCCTTTGGGTCAGTAGGTCCTACAACAATATGGAGTGGATACTGAATGGATGGGTGGGTGGGCAGATAGATGGATGAATGGATGGGTAGATGGGTGAATGAATTGATAAATGGAAGGGTGAACGGGTAGATGGGTAGATGAGTAGAGGGATGGGTAGATGATGGATGGATAGATGATGGGTGGGTGGGTAGATGGATGGCTGGATGGCTTGATGAATAGATGAATGGATGGATGGGTGGGTAGATGAATAGATGGATGGATGGATGAGTGGATGGATGGTTGAGTAGATAAATAAATGGATGAATGATGAATAGATAGATGGATAGGCAGATGGTTGGGTGAATGGGTGATAGATTGATGTGTGAATGAATTAATGGCTGAGATGGATGGATGGATATACTGATGTTGGGTGTGGGATGAATGGATGACAGGTGGGTAGATGAGTGGGTGAACAGGTGAGAAGTAATGATGGATGATTGGGTAGGTGGTTGGGTTGGTAGGTGTGTAGATTGACAGGTAGTTGAATGGATACATGGAAAGTGACTAGTAAGGTGACAGATGGATTTAATGATTCTAGGTTGCAGGGAGCAAGGAACTCTTCAGCTAGACCTCAGATACTACCTCTCAGTGACCACAGCTGCTGGTGACCATCATGACCTGAAGCGACCTGTCTTCACTCAGGATCCTGCCCATCTGCCTCTCTGGGCCCTCACAAAGAATCGTGAGCCTCAGTTCTTGACTTTTCCTATCATGTCCCACTGAATTGGGGTCACATGTTAGCCTCATGCTTGCCTGTCTGCGAGCACCCTCACCCCTTCAGTACTGGGCCTACTGCCCTGGCTTTCCAGCCATGATCACATTGTGCCTGCAGATCCTTGTGAACAACAGCCCTTGGCAGGGACCCAGCCTCTCCCGTGTGTATTCTTCTCTATGAGGAACCTCTAGGGACTGAGGTTCAACCAGCATAGCCGGCTCCAGACTTGCTACTTGTTGGCCTTGGCTCTGCTCCAGGAGACCCCACTTTTCAGATCTCTTTGGAGGGAGCTACAAGGGTCATCCAGGCAGGATGTGGGTGTTTTAGGGTCAGTGGACAGGTGTTCTGAAAGGGTCTCCCTCACCCGTGGTCAGCCAAGACTGTGTCAAGGGTGACCAAGTCTAATTAAAGGGAACATTAAGCAGGGCACTCTAAGCATGACTATTTCCTTGAATCCCCTTAGATACCCACGAATTCCAGCAGAGATTGGGGGGCTACAGGCTGAGAAAGCCTGACCTCTACCTCCAATCACCACTCTGGGCGTATCTCCTTCATCTCAACAGTAAGTTAAAGATTCAGGGAAATTTCTCCAGCCCCTGATTCCTCAAGTACTTAATGGAAACTCTACCCTCCTCACTCCTGGGGAGGAAGGGAGAAAAGTGAGCTTCCAAAATGGCCGTGAGAAATGAGGTAGTGCCATGAGGGTGAGCAGGGCTGGGGCAGCTTTGCAATGAGCAGGCACTGTCCTAGATTCAAAGAGGGAGGATCAAATAGGACACGGTCCTCTTCACCAGGTGGCCAATGCATTCCCTCCTCTCTGGACCATAGATGCTGCATGCAGACCCCTTGTGCCCTGTGTGTACATGCATGTGTCTGTACAAGGGTGTGCATATGCATATGTCTACATGTGTGCACAGGTGTCTATGTGATGTGTGTGCGTGTGTGCGTGTGTGCGTGTGTGTGTGTGTGTGTGTGTGTGTGTGTGTGAATAGCTGGTGTTCCAGCTCCATTTTATGACAAGCCTGCAAGTCCACTTCTCTGAGTGGTACTAGATGTTACCAGTGATCAGTAGTAGTAGCCTGATCAAAGATTCACATGTGCAGAGTTGGGCAGCCATGACACATATGTTCTGTATGAGCTGGTCTATACATTGAAATTGAGATTGGAGTGACACTTGAGGGGGACATCATGAAGGTGCCTGGATGTAGCCATCAGACTTTCTTATCTCAAGGGACTGGAATAGCTTGTGATATGCCTTGAGATTTAAAAAAGAAACCACATGGTCCTGTCTCATGGCTCAGGGTCACCTGATAGCTTGGAACTTGTGAGATTTCAAGCGAGGCTCAGGAGTCCAGCTTCTCCTGCCCTTTGCACTCTCTTGGCTCCAAGTCTGCAAATGTCCCAGAATACAGTGTAGTTAGTCAACCACTGAATTCTAAAAGAGACCCAAGCTGGGCCAAGAGTCAAGTGTTGAGAGGTCCATGCATGTGTCAAGGCAGACAGGGAAAGGAACCACAAAGAAAGTACAAACTTGATTAAGCAAGACTTAGTTTGCCAGGCTGAATCAAGCTTCGGCAGAGTCGGATGCATGGTGGTTTACTGCTAACATATTTAAACGCAAGAGAATCTGGGAGAAAGTCTCCGGACAGCCACCATTCCCATCCTGGTGTATGACAAATCTTCAGGTGTGGCTACATAGACACTCCTTGGCAAAGTGCATGTGACCTAGATGCTGCGCTCAGTAGTGTAAGGGCTTAGGAACCGGTGTGGGCTCTGAGAGAGCATAGAGATCAGCAGGCTCTGAAGCACATGCCTCAGAATGACAAAGTCACTCAGAGCCTGCCGGGAATCAGTTTGTCATTTCAGAGTCTGTTTCTCTCAGTGTGTGGGAATGGGTGTGACACCACACAGGTGTGTGTGTGTGTGTGTGTGTGTGTGTGTGTGTGTGGTGTTTGCGTGCGCACCTTGTGTGTAGAGATACCCCCTTTACAGAACCATGTGATATCATCAGCCCCTCCTGAATAGTGTTTCTTCCTTAAACTGCGTGAGTGGCGCCTAATCTACTCTCAACACAGACAATTACTCTGTGGCATTCACCACAGCTGGGGATTTGCATGCTAGAGGGTGTGTGGATCAAAGGTGAGATGTGGGGCTGTCTCAACAGAATTCTGACCACCAGTGTGTACTGAAATTTGATTTTGCTTCCCATTGCTGTTGGGTCACAGGTGGTCGGAAGGACTAGGGTGGGACACAACTGTGGTTCTGCTTCCCCATGGCTGATAATCCTGAGGAAACAGGCTATGCTGATGGTGATAATGGTGATGGTGGTGGTGGTGGTGGTGGTAGTGGTGGTGGTGGTGGTGATGGTGGTGGTGGTGGTGGTGGTGGTGGT
>JADRCD010216431.1:1913-18274 GCA_019843815.1 Montemys delectorum
TCTCTGTGTGTCCCCATGGAGGTCCCCAGGGTCTCTGTGTGTCCCCACAGAGGTCCCCAGGTTCTGTGTGTCCCCACGGAGGTCCCCAGGGTCTCTGTGTGTCCCCACGGAGGTCCCCAGGGTCTCTGTGTGTCCCCATGGAGGTCTCCAGGGTCTCTGTGTGTCCCCATGGAGGTCCCCAGGGTCTCTGTGTGACCCTGTGGAGGGCCCCAGAGGCCCTGATGCTCCTGCATCCTTACCAGTCTTCCTCAACTTCCCTCTCTCTGATGGAACATGGGATGCAGGCAGCTCAGAACCTCAGGGATGGAGCCCTGACCCTCAGTGACCTTGGCTGTGCTCATTGTGTACCTGGCAGGCTGTGATACTCAGCACCCAGGATCCAGGGACTCTCAGCGGGCAGCTGGCATGACTGAAGGCTGGGCTGCAGGGCATGGAGGGAGGACAGGGAGTGGCCTGTGCCAGAAGGAGGGAGCTGAGGGCTCGCCCTGGGTTTCCTTACTCTGTACCACATGCTTGGTAACTCGGCCTTCCCATCACCTTACAACTTCCAAACATAGGTGGTCCTGATGAGGGCTCGGATTCTAGAACTCTCTTAGAAGTTGAGTACGATGTGACTGGAGAAGCTTCTCAAATAGTTCAACCTCAAGTCACCCTGTGATGAGCCATGGTCTGGATGGGGATGTCACCTGGGGCCAGAGGTTAAAGGTCAGATCCATGGCCGGGAGCTGTAGGGAAGGGGCAGAATCTTTAAGGCATTAGATGTGTGTCCTTGAAGACTATAATGGGTCTCATGGCTCCCTCTTCTCATTGTCCACTATGAGGCAAATGGTATTCCCATCAAGGTATGCTGCCTCCCCACAAACCCAAAGGCATGGCGGCCAATCACAGACAGGAGTCCCCAAGCCTTCTCTCTCTATTCTTGAGTAATCTCAGCTGTTCATTACAGGAAGTAAACCACCACACTCGACGAGCTAACCCATGAGAAAAGAAAGCCCAACATCTTTACCTGAATGTCCACTATGAATGTTCATAATGATGCCCGCCACAGACCAAAGATACAAACAACCCAAACATCCACCACTGAAGGACAAAGGTGGTGCGGTCCGTCTTGGTAATAGAATATTACTCATCTGTGAAACAAAACAACAATCTGACACTTGCTACCACGTGGATGAGCCCTGGACACATGAGAGTTAAGTGACAGAAACCAGCTGCTCAAAGCCAGCCCCAGTTTGGGCAGATCCACAAGACAGAGAGAGAGGATGACCACCAGGGTCAAAACTGAATCGCAGGGGGTTCATTGAAGAATCGTTGGGTATGAGGTTTCTTCCCGAGATGGTAAAACTACTGGGCCATCGCCTGTGCTGATAGCTGAGGACTCTGAGAACATTCTAGAAACCACCAAGCTGAACACTTTAAATGAATGTACTGTGTACCATGTAAATTTTACGTAGGTAAAACTGAGAGGTATTTTTTTTTTTTAAGATTCCTTTATTTTATGCATATGGGTGCTTTGCCTGCGTGTACTTCTGTGCACCATGTCTGTACCTGGTACCCATGGAAACCAGAAAAGGATGTCAGAGCCTCTGGTCATGAACTGCAGTTGGGTGCCAGGAACGGAACCCAGAGCCTCTGCAAGAGCAGGTGCCCTTAACCATTGAGCCATCTCTCCAGCCCCAAACCTAGTTTTGTTTGTTTGTTTGTTTGTTTTGCTTTCAAGCTGTGGGTTGTCGGGAGGAAAACTTGCTCCATCTGCAGCCAGAGGGATGCCGAGCCTTGGGTGGGCTTCACCAAGTGTGAGGAGGCAACAACAGCCTATGTTTGCCCTGACCATGGGTGGAGGGGTCCTGCCCCTTCTGTCAGCCATTAAAATCCCCCATCTATCCTGGAAGTGGGAATAAACAGAGATTTCTTGTTCTTACATAGTCACAGCTATTCAACCCCTGTTCTGGGGCTCACCCTATTTTCACAGGCCTCAACTTGAAGCCAAGTCTGTAGCTGTCCCTCCTAGAGATGGCACGTCCAGTCCCAGGGAACACAAACAACCCTGCACAGCATTACACAGGTGGCCTGACCTGGCTGTGAAGTTGGGGATCAGCCTCACACCCACCCGGCCGGACATTGTGATGGCTAGCCAAGGAGGCCCAGGGTCAAGGACACCAGAGGGTGTACCCTACAGTGGCCCCTGTAGCTGTCATGGACACTAGCCTGGGAAAAGGCCACCCATGTGTAGAAGCTGAGGGACAAGGCAGCTCTGACAAGGGACATTAGAAGAAAGCCTGGCTCTCTGGCAGCCCAGCCCAGATGTCTTGTGTCCCCCAGAGGTTCCCAGGCCCAGTAGCCACTGGTTACTGCCTGAGAGGTGCAGGAGTTTGAGTGTTCTGATGGGCAGCTGAGCTCAGGAGCTCAGACTCAGCCAGGAAGAGATGGACTGAGGAAACCGGTGGACTTTCTAGAAACTTCCCTCAGTTATGAAATTGGGGCACAGAGACCCTGAGGACCCAAGAAAGGGGCTAAGGAAAGAAGGAGATGGGGGGCAGGATACAGGCCTGAGACAGCCCTAACCCCACTGGCAAAAGAGATCAACTGGCCACCTAAGAGCCTGGGCTATCTCCTCTCTTGCCCCCAACCCCTGTCAATGTCTTTCTGGATGTGAACTGCCTTCTAGAGTGTCAACTGCAGACAAGGTCACCCCAAGATCAGGAGAGTGAGCAAAAAAGGAGGTCACTGTGCCACCCACAAACACCAATCATCTCTCTCCAGTAAAGACAAGGAATGAGTGTTTCCCAGCCAGTCACAGCCCTGTTCCCCATAGCCCTCTCTAGAGAGCCGTCTCTCTTTCACATAGCACCAGTCTGAAGTGAACCCCACTGGCTTAAGGCCTCCACCAACATATGCCCCCCCCAAGCCCAAGACCTTCAGTGGCTCTTTACAATACACCCTCACTCCAGAAACAGGTCCAAACCTTCACCCATGGGGTGTGTCTGCAAGGGGAGTTCTGGGGTTTTCTAGGGAGGGATCTTTGTGGCTAGAGGAAGGCTGGTCACCTGTCAGAGACGGACAGAAAGGAGAGAAGCCTGGGGCAGGTCAGCTGACCTACCCAAGGGTGGGACATGGGGATGCACCACCAGGTCTAAGCCTACCAGCTTCTGACTTGCAGAAGCCACGAATGCATCCCAGGCCTAGCCCTGAGAGATTACCTCAGTTTCCCTACCTCATCCTCCCTCGGTATTACCATCTTCCCAGGTCACCGGCCACACCTGGGACCGAGAAGATGGAACTCTCTAGAAATTCAGGCCACCACCTTCTGGGGCTAGGGCTGGAGGAGCCAGTTTTCACTGAGCACTAACAGTACTGATGAGCTCTTTCAGGGGCTGGAAACTGAGGCAGGCAGGCAGGCAATGCCATGAAGCTATGGAGCACCCAGTTCACAGCCCTAGGGTTCCGAGGCAATACCGGCACTCTATGATACTGTGGTCCACAGGTTCATTTCCAAACCTCCACAGCAGGCCAAGGTACTACCAGGCTGTCAGCCATAGATACATCAGAAAATACAGTGTGGCGGGAGAAATTCCAAGTGGGGTCCTGACAGGAGGACCCAGGTCATCTAACTCACTTCTACATCTGTGTCTCCCCCTCCTCCTATGTCCTGTCTCCTAACTGACCGATAACTCCCCAGGGCTTATGTATCTCTTCTTTTTGCTCCTTTACCTAACACGACTTGATGCTACAAGCTACAACCATGGTTGGTGTTACCAAAGCCCACTCCAGTCCAGTAAACCCCTGCCTGTGGTTCCTCTGCTGCATTGTCTGTGAGATACATAGTTAAGCCTGTGGTCCCCAACATGGTGCAGTCACTTGGGCCCTGCACAGAGATGGCCAGGCAGGAGCCTAGACTGCTTTGGTTCTCCTAGCAAGTCAGCCACAAAACACTCCCTGAGATGCCACAGGCTCCTTCTGCAGGCTAGGGTCCAGCAGCCCCTCCCACCAGCCCCGCTTCTGCCACCCAGACTCTCCATCCAAAGTTACTCCCCCAGATGACCTTCTCCAGGTTACAGACACCACCCTGCCTCCAGCAACAAACAAGGGATCAATATGGGCTACTCCAGAGCGACTAACAGCCAAACTGCCCTGGCCTCTGTGTACCTGTCCCTGGAGCCAGCCCGGTTGTGTGTCACAGGTTCTGATGAGAACCACAGACCCTGACAAAGACTGTAAGCAGTGACTCTGCTGAGTACCCACTGTGTAGCCGGCATAGTGCTGAGAGCTTTGGGAGAAAGAAGCCGACCCTGAAGAGATCTCTGGTGGTCTATCTCCTTCCCAACCAACATCACAGGTACTCACTATCTACAGAAAGCCCTAGAATCCAATAATAAAAAGTAATGTGGTTTAAAAATGGGCAAAACCCAAACCCAAAGGCAGTGCAGAGGTCAGACATTGTCAGCAGCACACACTGGACGTGAAGAGCCATCAATGCCTGGCACCAGAGGACGCATGAACACAAGACACATGGGCCCGGATGGCTGCATTCAGAAGGGCAGCACTATCCAGTGGGGGTGAGGCTGGGGGTGATGAAACCCTGACCACACGGGAGACAGCGCAGCCGATGGTCAGCTGATTCTTCAAAAGGTGGGATCCAGTCACCCCACAGGACCCTGAGGATCCCTGAGAGAACTGAAAATATGCATCCACAGAGAGTCACAGCAGAACTGCTCACTGCAGCCAGAAGGTAGGATGAGTACAAAAGTCCAAGAAAGGGACGTGTGTTCACCAAACAATGGAGTACTACTCAGACAGAAAGAAGCAATGAAGAATGGGTACCGAGGAATGAGAACATCATGCTCAGTGAAGGGGCCAGTCACACAGGGACACACCTGCATGATCACACGTGTGCACGTGAAACGTCCCAAGTAGGCAAAGCTGGGAACATGAAGCAAGCCAAGAGTCACCAGGCATGAAGAGAGCCGCAGAGATGGTTGGAACTTGAAAGTGTTCCAGACAGGCTGATGGAGCAGATCTGTGATCCCGGAACTTGGGAGGCTGAAGCGGGACAGCCTCAGCCACAGTGAGACCCCGCTCAGATGTCAGAGTTCAGACTATAGAAGAACAACAGCCAGAGATTTCAGTCCCCAGATCCCATGCAAGTAAGCCAGGCATGACGGCACCTACTTGTTATCCGCCCTGGAGTGGCAGAGACAGGCTGATCTCTAGAGTTCACTGGCCATTCAGCCTAACCAGCAAGGTCCAGACCAGTGAGAGTCTGTCTCATATGGAACAGGACCACCAGCCCAGGGGTGGCACCACCTCCACCCCACCGCAATTTGCTTTGACTGTGATGCGCATGCACTACTGTGCGTGCACGCACATAGACAAAAAAAAAAAAAGGAAAAACAGTTAGACTAATGGGGAAGACCCCAGCTGTGAACACACTAAAACCGCTCCAGCATGCACTGAAGAGAATGAATTTTTACGTGAATTATAGCTCAATAAAGTTATTACCAAAAGTGTTATCAAATGCCATTTTCTGCCTCTCAGGGTGCAAGCCTGCCACACACCAGTCTCTGAGTGCGCCTGAGGGCCGTAATACTGACTCTCGTGTGGTTTCCCATCCAGTTACACTGACCAAGAGCAACTTGGGGAGGGTTCATTTGGCTTCCATTTTTCTGCCACGTCTATGGCTGAGGAAAGTCAGGGCAGGAACCCGAGCAGCACCCACAGAGGAGAAGCACTGTTCACTGGCTTGCTCTGTCTGTTTTCTTATAGCACCCAGGACCACCAGCCCAGGGGTGGCACCACCTACAATAGGCTGGGCCCTCCTCCATCAATCATTAATCAAGAAGATGCTCCCACAGGCTTGCCCACAGGACAGCTTGATACAGGAGGCAGTTCCTCAATTGAGGTTCCCTCTTCTCAGGTGACTCTAGTTAAAGCTGAAAACTAACCAGCCTGCCTGCCCCAAGGGAGCTCCACCTGGCGCTCCCTGGCCTTCCCTGTGTTGGTGACTGTCTTAGTCAGGGTTTTACTGCTGTGAACAGACACCATAACCAAGGCAAGTCTTATAAGGACAACATTTAATTGGGGCTGGCTTACAGGATCAGAGGTTTAGTCCAGTATCATCAAGATGGGAGCATGGCAGCATCCAGGCAAGCATGGTGCAGGAGGAGCTGAGAGTTCTACATCTTCATCTGAAGGCTGCTAGCAGAAGACTGACTTCCAGGCAGCTAGGAGAGGGGCTCCACATGTAGTACAAGCAATCTATCCAGATTTCCCAAAACAGGCAAGACTATGTCCCCGATCCAGTCTTCTCAAACTTCACAGCTTATGGGAGCATCTGTTGCTCATTTGCAAAATGAGGTTGGGGCAGCGGTGGGGGGGCGGGGGGTGTTCCTGCTTTCCCTACCGGAAGGCAGCAAGGGTCTGGGAAGCTTCCAGAATGTTGCTAATGCAACCCAAGTCAGGAGCACTCAAGACCGCACTGCTGAGCTGGGGCCAGGGGCAAGCCCAAGAAAGATGCTGAGCACCCTGTGCTGTGAAGAAGGAGTGAGGTGCTCTGTGGAGGCGACAGATGTAAGGGTGGGAACATGGCCTCAGTCCCTACTTTCAGACTTACTCTCCTGGAGGGATCTCCTGGCTCTGGCCATCTACCGATTTCTGTCCTCATTGTGCAAGGCGAGGCCCATGAGAGCCAGAGCAGCCATTTGTAGTGAGCATAGGGTTCCTCTCCCAGGTTCTGTGAACACCTAGAAGGGCACACGGTGCCTCAAGTCTGCAGAGGCCTGCATGTTTTCTGCCAGAGAGTGAATGGTTTTGTCAAGGGGATCAGCGTTTACAGGACAAAACCCTACCAGAGACCAGCCTGCCTCTGCTAAGCTGAGACCATAGCTACAGCTCCTCAGTTCTCTGGTTCCTTATCTATAAAGGAAGGGGTGGCTGACCCATGATCCTACGTCAGGAAGCCGAGGGATGCTGGAGGTAGTGTGAAAGCCAGTTGAGTGCTGCTGTCCACCGACCTCGTGACCCTTACTTTTCTAATTACTTTGAAGGATGTCTTAGGGTTTTTCTGCTGTGAACAGATACCATGACCAAGGCAAGTCTTATAAGGATATTTAATTGGGGCTGGCTTACAGGTTCAGAGATTCAATCCATTATTATCAAGACCGGAGCATGACAGCATCCAGGCAGGCATGGTGCAGGTGGAGCTGAGAGTTCTACATCGTCATCTGAGGGAAGCTAGGAAAAGACTGGCTTCCAGGCAGCTAGGGTGAGGGTTTAAAGCCCACGCCCACAGTGACACAACTACTCCAACAGGGTCACATCTCCTAATAGTGCCACTCCCTGGGCCAAACATATTCAGAGCACCACAAAGGGCATATATGTCTATGCATTCTTACAGTTTTGAGGGCTCTGGGCTGTGAGCACCAGTTCTGCCCCACTTTGGGTGAGGCAGTGCATTCGGTCACAGAACTGGGAGCAGGAAGGCATGGCGGTGGCTGCAGGAGAGGGAGGCTGCTTACTCCCAGTTCAGGCAGAGAGAGATGAAGGCTCATCTTTATCTCCACTCATCCTTTTTAATCAGTATGAGATGGCGGCCCCACACTCAGGGTGCCTTCTCTCCTCCACTAACCCTCTGTGGAAATGTTCTCACAGACCCACCCAAAGCTGGCCTCACTGGTGCCCCGGGTTATCCCTAAATCCAAGCAAGTCTACAATCAAAATTAGCCAGCGCAGCCACAGAAAAGGCCACCTGCAGATGGTGGCAGAGACCAAGCCATGGCCACTGTGCTTAGCAATGTCCAGTCTACTTTCCTTGTAGACTCCTCAGCTCCTTCCTGAAGCACAGACCCAGAGCTTAACAGCTCTCTCCTCCAGAAGCATCCTGGGGCCACCTGCTTTCCTTGAACACCAGCCTGGGATGCCACTCCCTAAGTCTTGATTTCCAGGTTTCAAATCCACCAGGGATGGATGGACTCTCTCAGGTTCTGACGAAAGCTGGAGTGGTCTGGACCAGCCTCACCTGGGGAACTCATGGAGCATCCCGGGGCTCAGCCACCCCTTCCTTCATCAGCACTTCTGGTGTAAGTAAACCCAGGCAATGGTGTCCCACAGAGGGCTCCAGACAGACTCGGTGCTCACCTGAGATGTGGGCACATCAGGACACAGGTCACCTGGAGAACACACAGGTTCTGTCTCACGGGTCAGGGGTGACATGTAGTGATTTCAGTATGCAGCAGGGCTGGGAGGCACCTGGCCAAGCTGTGGTTCACAGAGCACTCACTGGACCAGCACCGGCCTTGCCTGAGCCCTGTCTAGGTTCTGAGTGATGTCCCAGTCCAGAGATTCAAGAAGGCTGACAAACTGTGTTCAGGCATGCCTTCTGTGTGCTTTGTGCACATGCTGGCTTAGACTCAAAGAGGAGGCCCCTGCTTTGCTGGCCAGCACCAGGTCTTGGTTCTCAGGATAGTGTTCGTACCTTTGAGTCCCTCTTGGTTCGGGTGACTTTGTCGGGGGAAGGACACCTGCTGAGCAGGAGGAGGTCAATGCCCCACTGGAGTCTGGGAAACTCAAGTAGAAGTAAGAGCAGAAGATTTCTCATGAAGGCAGGAACTTGGGGAGTGGGTGGGAGACAGGGCAAGTGGAAGGCATGTGTATGGGGTCTTCCAAACACAGGTGAGACCTTTCTGCCCTGGGAGGTCTCTGCTGCTCCCTCAGGATGTACGTGGAACTCGGCCCTGTGGGACTTTCCTATAGCATCCCTAAACTCTGGTAGGACAGACCCCAAATTATATTGCGTATTTTGCCTCTGTGTCCAGACAGCTTGCTTTTCCAGGGGGTCCCATCACCCTATTTCTTGCTTCTAGTCTTTCTTTTATCTATAGTCTCCTCTGCTTCTGCAAACCATGCCCTGCACACAGCCAAGCCCAGCCAACAAATATAGCCGACTACAAGGCAGGCCTTGTTGCCTCACTGTGGTCTGAACGCAGCAGGATCTCCATGAGATGTTCCTGACACCCAGCTGCTTCCAGCCGAGAAGGGCAGCCACAGAGGGGTGGTTCTCACGCAGGCAGGGAGAGGGCCATACACCCCTCTTTCTAGCACTCCTTAAGGGAAGACTGCTTGCTCAGCAGAGGTCCAGAACCATCTCCAGACGTGCGCATCTCACTCTTACGGCATTAATACTGTTATTCGTTCACCAAGTGCCACCATCTTCCTTGACTCCGACGCCAGCTGTCCAAGCCAGTAACAAAATATTGTCACAGATATGATAGACAGAGGCCCAAGGTAAGGCTGACCAAAGACGGGCATCTTACAGCGATGCTTCCACTTGGACACTCCGATTGTCAAAGGGAAATGGGTATCGGGAACAAGGGTGAAGGAAATTGAATATCAAGTCTAGTGACTGACTACTGGGTGGATGCCACATGCAGCTAGCAATCCTTAGTCCCTGGCCATGTGGCAATGGCCACCAGCGACATCCCTTCCTGCAGGGGGTAGGTACACTCCATGTCCTACAAGCCTTTCTACAGTGACAGTGACTGTTCCATGGACCACAGAGCACTTGAGATGTGGCAGTTGCACCAAGGAGCTGACTCCTCAATTGCATTGCATTTAATTAGATTTAAATGCAAATGGTTGCATGTGGCTAGAGTCCAGTGGGGTGGACAGGACTGCTCTAGGTGATTAATCCATTAAGACCGATCTAAAGAGAAAGCACAGGATGCTCTCTCATCGGCCGCCACGGACAGAGTCATTCTTCCATCTGCCTTCTGCTGTGCACCGGCCACATTCCATGAACACAGCACACAACCTAAAATGGGAGTAAGCAAGCCTTGGACAGCGTGGAGATCAGCCAGCCTGTCTGGCTTACCCGGTCTCATCCCAACAGCCCTGGAAGATGAGCTGAGTGTAGCGCAGGGTGAGACAGACCAGCAGCGAGACCAGTCATGTGTCTTGGAGCATGGACAATGGACAGAACGGTAGACACGCACTTACAAGACACACAGCACACAGAAGAGTTTACACTTGAGCCCACTGGGTGTGGCCTGAGAAAGTCACCTGCCCGGCACCTGCTCAATCTGAGAGCGGAGGCGCTCTCCAAGGTCCTGAAGGAACCTTATCCAGGAACCACCCAGCTCAAATGGAAACCCGGGACAGCAGGCTCAGTGGGTGAACATGCCTGCTGACAAGCCTATGATTTGTGCTTATTCTGTCGGGCCCACATGGTGGAAGAGAGAACCAGTTCCTGCCTTGCCATGTCCTCTGACCTCTACACATGCAGTGTGGCACCCAGGGACCCAAATCAATCAATCAATCAATCAATCAAACAAATAAATGGTTTTAAAAAAGAGATGTAGGGCTGGGGATATAGCTCAGTTATTACAGTGCTTGCAGAGCACGCAAGAATCCTTGAGTTTGCTGATCCCCAGCTGCACATAGGGTGTGCAGTGAGCCATGCCTGTAATCCCAAAACACTCAGGAGGTCGAGGCTGGGTGATAAGAAGTTAAAGGGTCATCCTCAAATACATAGAGAGTTCAAGGCCAACTTGGGTTACATAAGACCCTGTCTCAATGATGAGAAAACACAAGGGCCAGTGAGATGACTCGGTACACAAAGGAACATCCTGTGTGTGCCTGATGACCTGAGTTCAATCCACAGAGCCCACATAAAGGTGTAAGGAGGGTGTCCTCTGGCCTCTACACCCATCCTGCAGCATGGGCACATCCACACCTGTCCATACCTCACAAACACACAATAATGTTACATTTAAAACTTGTTAAGCTTTAAATAAATGGGATTTCTTAGGAGGCAGAAGAATTTCTGTAAGTCTAGCTCAGCCTGGGCTAATATTGGGCTAGCCTGGGCTACTCGGTAAGTCCCTTCTCAGAAGAAACAAAATACAGTACCTATGACAAAAAGACCAGAATTCTATACAGTGTTGTGTCCTCCATGGTCAGCATGGGAGGGGGCTACTGTGGACAGCGTCTGTAAGCACCATCCACCAGTTACACTGAGAATTGTGGAGTCCTAAGGTGCTGAGGAGGACTGACACTGGAAGTATCTCTTCCAGAGATAGCTCAGGTCCTCACAGAGGGTCAGTGACATTAACACCCAGGACTCCACACTAGGTGACACTCTCTCATGTTCCCAGTGCCAGCAGTTGAGGCTGAGGTGGGGGAGGGAACATGCTCACCAACTCTTCTTTCTCAGCTATAACTGGAACAAAGAACTAGTCATTTGCTCTGTCTCCTTTTCACCTCATGGAGCCTGCCAACATCCCCTTCCCCCTGTGGTGAAGAGTGACTAGGGAGGCTTTCATATTCCATGTCGGGGTGTGTGATCCCTTCAGAGCCATGCTTCTGTGTGTGTAGATGGGCTGGTGGGGCTGTGCCCTTCACCCAGGACCTGGATTTAAACAAAAACAAAACCGAAAAAACCCAAAGCTTCCCTTATAGTCAAGCAGGAAAGGTAGTCTAAGTAGCCAGGCATGGTAGCACAGACCTGGGATTCCCAGCACTCGAGAGGCTGAGGCAGGAGGATCTCACAAGTTTAAGGCCATCCTAAACAACTTAGAAAGACCTTATCTAATATCTATAAATATATATAGATATATGATATCAGTAGATAGATAGATAGACAGACAGACAGACAGACAGACACACACACACACACACACACACATTTTTTTTTTTTAAAGTAAAAGAGAGGGTTGAGGATATAAATTGGTGGCAGCGTCTACCTGGCATAGCAAGGCCCTAAGTTCAAACCGTGGTGGTGCTGACTAAAAGAAAAACAGTTTATGTTGTCTGATATCAGTCTCCCTTCACAAGGGGCAGCGATGTCAGAGGCCTGAGTTCAAAATGGAAACAGCAGCACCGGCTTCTCTTCAGAACTCCGTATATATACAGGGTGTCAGGGATTCTAGCCCTCGGCTATGGAGGAGCAAACAAAGCCAGGAGGTACACGTGGCTGCTTCGGGAGCCGGGGTGGAAGATCCGAGGGTGGCAGGTGTATTGTGCGCGTGTGTGTGCGCAGGCGCCTGGGTGGATCTGAGTTCTTACTGTGGGTGTGTGTGATGTGTGTGGGCTGTGGAATCTGGGCCGGTGAACGGGACCTGCTCGTATGGGGAGTGGGGAGGCCGGGGCGTACGGTGACTCATCTCTCAGAGTGTGGGAGGGTTTATCTGGGAGGGGGTGACTTTTTGGTCCAAGACATCTGAGGAAGCCTTGCTTATCTTCAGAAATTAAGGAAGTCCCCGAGCCTCAATGGGACGGCAGCAATGGCTGCTAGAGCAAGAGTCAGCCTGCACCCAGGGGTTCTGCACTCGACACGGGAAATGTGGATGTAGAGGAGAAACCGGCAGGTAGTTCACACATGGAGTTTATAGGAACAGGAAGCAAAGAAAAGCTAACTTGGAATCCCACCTCTTTCCCAAGGCCTGCTGCACTGGTGTAAGCTGACACGGTAAGTGTTAGTTCTGACTCTCACCTGCATGGTCACCCTCCTCAGTCCTGCCTGCCTGTCAGTTCTCCTAAGAGCTGTTAACATTACGTCCTCTGCATACTGTGAACTGTAGGGATGAAAAGAAGGCCCACCTCATTCCTGGCAGAGCCGGGAACTCCAACCTCAGCTCATCTTCACCCACTCCACGGTATTATCCCTTTGCAAAGACAAAGAAACAGAAACTCAGAGAGGCTAAGCCACTTGCCTGAAGTCACACAGCAGAGCCCTGGCAAGGCAGGGATTCAAGGCCAGGTGGTCAATGCCCCCCAAAACTTATACTCCTGAAGCCCCGACCTCATCCCCAGGCCTCTGTACAGAGGTCAACAGTGGTTCAGAGGGCAAGTTGGAGGAGGCCTTGGCAGAAGTGTTGTCCCCTATCGAAACGGATTCCGTACCAATTGCAACCTAATGCAGAATACATTTTCCGTTCATGACAACGGCCACTTCTCCAAGTCAGCCTTGGACATGGATCAGAAGTTGTGGGGTATGCCTGATATCTGCCCTGAATTCCCAGCTCCATGTAGAGCCAAAGCTGGGACTGCTCATTCTAGAGAACCAGTCATCCTCAACTGAAGACCCTGGTGCCCACCAAGGAGGGGGGCATGGTACCCAGGCCAGGACCCACTGCTGCAGTTGGCCACAGCCTGCCCAGGTTTCACTGAATGATTTCCCCAGGGTCTCAGTGGTCACTCCTTCCTAATGTAAAGCTAGCCATATGCAGAAAAATGGAGCTGGACACCTGTACCTACATCCCAGAGCAGGGAAGGCTAGTTTTATTTCAGTCATGCTATGTCAACATCCAAGAGAGAGAGAGAATGGGTCCTGAAGCCCATTTCCACATGCCCACCGCTCTGCCATGCGCTCCACGGGAAGGATTAACAGAACTGCAATTCCCTTGAGGGGTTCAGAGCAAAAGGAGCACCCCTGTGCTGAGCGAGGAAGCAAGAAGCAACGTGTTGTGGCCCTAACACAAAGGGACTCTGCACACACGTATCTACGGTCCCATTGATTTCCCTTTAAAGTAGACTGGACCAGGCAGGCTTTGGGGGCAAGAAAGCAATGCAGGAGACCAAAAGCATGGGAAGCACCCGGTGGAGGAACACGATCCTCAAGGACTCAGCTAAGGGATAGTCTCAGCACTCCAGGCCCCGAGTCCCTGACAGGCTCAGTGCCTGTTCCCAGCTCCCCACGGAGAACCACCACCTTGCTCCTGAGCGAACACTCGGGGAAGATCATGTCTGCCCGGCCTGCTCCTGAGTTCCCAGAGCGTCCCATATCTGGCCATAGTAAATGCTCAATAAATATCTGTTGGTGGCAAGAAAGAATTCTTTAGGCCAAGAGAGATATCTGTAGTGTGGGGCAGGCCTCAGCCCAGGGAGGGCCCCACCCTCAAGTATTCTGGGATTCTCCCCTCCCTGTAGGTTCAGTCAGCCCAGATCACCAAGATAGCTCTGGCAGAGCAGGTACCTCTAGAAGGCAGTTTTGCAGAGCTGTCTAGCCAGAGCCCCAGGTGACAACTGCCCTGGGGCACACTTGCCTGCTAAGGATCCAGGCTGGGATCCACCAGGCTGCTGGACCACCCATCTTGGTCACCCACACCTGCTGCAAGGATCTAACCAAGAGTGCATGTGCATGTGTGAGTATGTGACTACACGTGTACACACACACACACACACACACACACACACACACACAGAGGACTGGAACCTCAGGAGGGCCTCAATGCCCCAGGGTCAGGGAAACTCTCCAGCCGGATCCAAGAAAACAACAGTACAGGAAAGGCCGCCTGGGACCAGGGCTGGGCAAGGCGCAGACAGGCAGGAGCATTATATAATTAACTGCCCAGACTCCGCCTCCTCTTCGGGTAATAACGAACCCTGTCTTTCAGTTGCATAAGCCAAAATAATAATTACTTTCTAGCCCTCATCACTCCTAGATGTGGCCGGGAGCAGGTGCTGGCTTCAGGCAGGAGAACACACACAGGCTCCGTAGAGCTTTCTATCCCCCCCCCCCCCCCCTGCAGAAGCCCAAGTCATTGCTGCGGCTTGCTCCCTTCCCAGGCATCCGTGCAGAAAAGCCCGAAGCCGCCCAGGCCCAGAGAGAGGCAAGAGAACAGCCTCTTGGGTTAAGCGCCCCCGAGGGGGAGGGGGCCTCCAGGCAGAGTCTGCTTTGGGGTCTGACTTCCAGGACCTATAACTATTTCCGAGGTCTCAGCGCTGCTGAGAAGTGACATTGGAGTGGAGGCTGCCAAGCCAGCCAGGACTTCTGAACAGAAACCATCACACTGGCAGTTGCCTGGCTTCCGGCACCGGCTCTGCCCTGACTGTGGTGGCATCTTACACTGGAGGCGCAGAGCGATTCCCTAAACTAAAGGTGAAAATGATTCAGCCACTGAATGGCCAGATTCCTGGGCTCCCGCTAAACAGATGGGCCTCTTCCCTCCCTCCCTTCAGCAGCCTGCTTCGACAGCCTGTGTCCAACCACCTAGAAGTTTATTGCCTTGCTGTTTGGTTTGGTCGGCATCCCCCGCCTCTGGCGCTCCCAGCGCTCCCTCTCCATTGGCCTGGGTTGCTTTAGGACTGAGGGAGGCCCTGGGCACCGCAGGAAAACAAGAAACCAACGAGAGCCTGACTCTGGAGATACCAGGAAGACAATAGTAAAGGAGGGGAAGGGTCTACCTCCAGGCCCCTCCTGCCTTGGCAGGTCCCAGAGGTAGCAGAGGACCCGGCCTGGCCTTCTGGCAGGTGCAAATCTCTGGCCTGCTCCTCAGGATATGCTGAGACTTTGGCTCGGCTGCTGCGGCAGGGGCCGGGCCCTGCTGCTGGAGAGCCCCCCAACCCTTGGGTTGGCATGGGTCACTGTCCCCATCAAGCGTGGGGCAACCTGTGGCCAGGGGCCCGCTGAGGCCTCCTGGGAATCTAGGAGATGCCCCAGGAGCCCACAGACCAACTGGAAGGCGAGGCTCAACTTCCCGGGAGATAAACAGAAGCAGAAAGAGGGGGACGGTCTCCAATCCTCCCCCGCCCCCGCCCCCGCCCCCGCCGCCCGCACCTACCTCCATCCGAGTAGGTCTCCGTGCCATAGCCATCCTGCAGTCCGTTGCTCCAGGTCCCTTCGTATTTGGCTCCGTTGCCCGTGCACTCCCGCACCCCGTAGCGCCCCTTAAATCCGTGCGTCCACTCGCCCTTGTACACCCACTTCCCCTTGCTCTCCAGGCCGATGCCGTGGCGCTTGCCCTGCGCCCAGGTGCCTTGGTACGTGTTGCCGCTTGGCCAGGTGTAGACGCCCAGCACCTCAAAGCCGTGGCTCCAGGAGCCGGTGTATTCGCCCTGGCCCTTCGGGCCGGTGCAGACGCCATGGCCGTGCGCCTTGCCGTCCTCCCAGCCTCCGCAGTAGGACCCTCCATCGTCAAAATTAAACCTACCCCCACTGGACATGCATGTAACGCGGTTTGCGAATCCCGCAAGCGGTGAAAAAAAAAAAGAAAAGAAAAGAAAAAAAAAAAAAAAAGAAACAAGGCGATCAACAAACCGGAGTCTTGGTTGGCTGGCTGGCTTTTTGTTGCGATGCTCTTTTCGGGGGGGTGGGAGGGAGGACGAAGCACGCCCGCGACCCCGCGCGCGGACCGGCGGCGGTGTCTAGGTCCGCCCGCGGCGATTGTTCATTTTCGAGCTGCGCCGGAGCCTGACCAGCGTCTCGCGCTCCCGCTGGAGACAGGACCGGGAGGAGGCGGGGGAGGGGCGGCGCAGGGCGGGGGAGCGGCTGGTGCCCGCGGCTCCACCTCGCCGCCAGGGCCCCTCGCCGCGCGCCCCGGGAGCGGGAGGGCGCGGGGCGCGGCTCAGGCCCGGGCGGCGGGGCCCGC